>PVJA010004172.1:50666-88492 GCA_004027025.1 Myocastor coypus | reverse complement strand
CAGTCTTTCTTGGGTTTGGTGAGATCATATGATCAGGTTCTTGAGAATAAGATAGAAGAGAAAGTTTTCCATGCTGGCTTCTCTGATATTCCTTCTGAGTGAACTGGGGCATAATAGAGATCCATGGCGCTGTACCAACCCTCCTTTGCTCACCTCTGGCTTTCCATGAAATAAACTTTCTAGGACTCTGTAGCATGTACTACCCAATCTCAAAAATAATGGTGTAATAAATAAATAAATAAATAAATAAATAAATAAATAAATAAATAAATAAAAGATTCTGTACACTTAGGCTACATGTTGCTGATAAAACTATGGTTATTTTCATGCCTGATTTTTCAGTCTTATACTTTTTAAAATTTGACTTGCTTGTAGCCTTACAATATAAAACATCTTTGGAATTATCTTAGTGGTTTCTACTAGAGGAAGTTAATCCTTGAACAATCTTAAAGTCCTATTGGTAGAGATCTAAAACCTAAATGTTGTTTTGTTGCTGGCCCATGCAAAGGTTGAAAGTGGTTGCACCCCAAAGAATATGGTAGTAGCACACACGATGGGCATTGGGAGAGGAGTGGAAGGGCACAGAGATGGACTTGACCCTCATTATTGCACTCAGGGCAAGCTCTGCCCATTGACCAGAGGTCATATTGCAGAGGTCCTAATCCTGGGGAAGTAAGTTCTTTCCAAGGTCTTGGACAGAAGAGCAGGACATACTACCCCTCTAAATGCCTGTATGTGCCGTTCTACATGAGCAATCTCAGGGCTGAGTGATGGCTGGGTAAGGCTCAGGGGATGGCAGAGAAAGCAAGGGGTTTACAGTGGAGGTTGTCCTGAGACAGGGTGAGTAAGGGTGTTTCCAGGTCAGCAGGAACTTATAAAAACATATATTCACCTTCTCACTTCAATTCTGTCATCAAAGAACATGAAAACCCTCACTCCCATCCTTAGGGAAAATGAGCAGAATAGTTTGAAACTAAAGCATTTTTCTTGTCTCTACTATTGATATGAGATTGAATGAGAAAACATAACCCCAAAGGCTGGGCAGAGAAGGGACTGTGGAAATTCAGCTTTGTTGGAGTAGAGGCCCTGGAGCCATGAACCAGTGGGAGTGCTTAAATGATAATCTTGATGAGTTGCTGAAGGTTGAGTTTGGACTGACACTACAGTGCTCAATTCCAGGAGCCACAATGTTCATTTGAATATTCAGAGATTTTTATCTGCAAGAACCCTAATGGGTGGTTACAGTGAGTACTCAAGAAAAACATCTTTCATGCTTCTGGAAGAGAGGGGAAGAAATAAACCTGTTTGAAACAGACCCAGAACATTCTTAGTTAAAAAAAAAATCTTACTCTTTATGGGGAAAAATTATCAGAAACTTATCCATGCTGAGAGAAGTGCAATCACTCATTTTTAACATGCTCTGGCCTTCGTTATCTGAGTGATAGTAGAAAGGCAAAAGCTAAGAAACTTTTGGAAAAGTGAAACCCTGGGAACACTGTCTAGTTACTTTTCTCTTATTGCTAGGGCAAATATCTGACATCTAGAATTCAGGTCACAGTTAGTAGAGTTTTCAGTTCACACTCAGCTGGATCCAAGACAGAGCAGCTCATAGCAGAGAGCAAACTTTCACGGCAGTAGAAAACAGCAAAGAGCAAAGGGAGGGGTAGCAGTTGCAGCAGCTAGCTAGCCTCTTTACCCTTCTGACATTAGTATGCAGATTATCTGCCCCAGGGTGAGAGCAGAACTCATATCCATAATCACAGCATTGGATCATGAGTTAATCACAAACTCTAGACGCTGCCTCAGCAACTGCATGGGACTTAGGCGGAACAACCAGACACACACCATAACAAGCACCATACAATCCCACCACGTTGTACTGCCTCCCCATATGACCAGACAGAGATTTAGTCATAAATGGAGAAGGCTTTCCTTCTTTTATGTCTTGCCACCATATCATCAGGGCTTCAAAATTATTATTATTATTATTATTATTATTATTATTATTATTATTATTATTATTATTACTATTCAGAACTGCGAATTGAACTCAGAACCTTGAACTTGCCAAGCAAGTGCTTATTCTACTGAACTATCTTCTGCAGCCCCAGGGCTTCAAATTTATAACAGTGAGTTGTAGCTGAAAAAGCTACTATTAACAAAAGAGTGCTTACGATAATTTAAAAGTAATTATGGCTCATATGCCAGGGTTGGAATGACAAAACAGTGACCAACATGTTAGTGTAGATGGGTGTGTTGTGAGTGGAGAGAAACAATTTTTTAAAATAATCAAAGGGAAATTCTAGCGATAAAAAAGTAAAACCACTGGAACAGAAATAAAAAGTGCCTTTCTTCAATAGAATGACATAGCTAAAGAAAGAAGCAGTGAACGTCAGTGAACTTGAAGATATATTAATAGAACTTTTCAAACTGAAATTCAAAGAAAAGAAAACAGGAAAGGCAGGACAGATTATTTAAGAACTCTAGTTTCAAATATGGGTAGATGATAGATAGATAGACAGATAGATAGATAGATAGGCAGACAGATAGAGATAGAGAGATATACAGATTCTCATAGTCATACGTCTATATGTCTCAGAAAAAGGATATTATAAATTAATAATGGCTGGGATTTTCCACAATCAGTGATATAGATCGAACGACAGATCTAGGAAGCTTAGCGATTGCCTAGCCAAATGAATACCAAAAAATTTACACTTAAGCATATAATATTTAAATTGTATAAAACTGAAGACAAAGAGAAAATCTTGAAAGAAGTCAGAATGGGGAAAAAGAAATCACTATAGGTACAAGAATGACAATCACATGAGACTTCTCTTCAGGAACCATACAAATAGGAAGAGTAAAGTGAATGGTTAAAACACTGAAGGAAAAATACTTCAATTCTGTGCCTAGTCAACATATCCTTCAAAGTAAAGGTGAGTAAAGATGCTCTCCAATAATAAAGTAAATCTGAAAGAAGTCATTATGGGCCTGATCTACAAGAAATGGCATTAGAAATTCCTTAGAGAGGGCTGGCCAGATAACTCAGTAGGCTAAAGCATCTGCTTAGGCAGGCGCAGGGACCTGGGTGAATCCCCTGTGTGTGTTTTCTCTTCCCCTAGGGCTTGCTGAGACTGTCAATGAGATCACGTGTGGTGGCATGCCTCTGCAGTCCAGGCACTTGGGACGATGAAAACAGGAGGATCAGTACGGGTCTGATTTACGTAGTGAGGCCATGCAGACTGTGTACCAAATACATTAAAAAAAAAAAAAAAAAAAGTTCTTTAGAGAAAGGGAAAGGATGAGTGGAAGTTGGTTAGCACTCTGGTTTGCTTTCCCCAGTGCCCACACATTAAAAGTGTGGGCTCCAGACTGTGACCCTATGGATGTTGGACAAACCCTTAGGATATGTGACTTAGTGGGAGCAAAGCCACCAGGGCTGGGTCCATGAAGGAGAGGGCAGGACCATGGCCCCCTCTGCCTCTTCACTGCCTGGCTCCATGACGCAGGCACTTTCCCCTGCCTTGGCCTCCCACGATGGTGTCCTGCCTTGCTACAGCTGACCATTGGCTGATACCTCCGAGATGCAAAACTCACCTTTTCCTCCTTATAAATTGACCATGTTAGGTATTTTGCCACAGTGACTTGAAATTGATTAACACAGTCTGAAACATAAATGACATAAACAGTATCAGAGAAAGAACAAATGAAGGGAAAATAAAAATATTTTCTTTCTCTTATTCTTAATTGATATAATAGATAACTTCAGTGTAGTAATAGTCACAATAATTTGGCTGGTCATAGGATATAGATGGATAAAATATCAATAATAGTTGTTATATCTGTTATGAGACTGTTATACCTCGAAACCCTGCATTGCCTTTGAAGTGGTATAACGGTCTGTGAAAATGGACTTAGTTGTAAATGTGTCCTTTAAACTCTAGTGAAACTCCTGAACAACTGAAAGAAAAATCGAGTAAAGAAGAGGTTAAGGTTTGTGTCTAGTTGTCTCCCCAAAGCCTCATGAAGTCATGGGGCAGGGACTTCTAGAATTTGAGATTAATGCATGATCCATTGGGTTATAGGTCTTAGTACTGCTGGTATTATGGGTGTGATTGCTACACCCAACCTGGGGCTGATAGCCTGTATGTAATATAAGAGAAACAGAGAGACAGACTCTCTCTCTGTTGCCATTGTTGCTTTTCCACCACCATAAGCTGCTGCTCTCTGCCATGTGCCAGACTGCCTTGGGCCAGCTGAGTATGGACTGAAACCTCCACTAACTGCGAGCTAAATAAACCTTTCCGTCCTTTATTTCGGGTGTTGAGCATTTGTCCCAGTAATAAGAAAAAAGTAACTGAGAGAGAATAAAAATGAAACTCTGTAAAACATTCAGTTGAAACTAGAGAAACTTAAAAGAGAAGCAGAAACTAACACACACACACACACACACACACACACACACACACACACACAGAAAACAAAAGCAAAAGCAAAACCAAAAACAAACACACAGAAAAACCTTAAAAGACAAATCAAAAGAAACCTGTGTTTGGGTTCCTTTTGGCCCTTGCTGGCAGGCAGATTTCTTCAGCAACGCCATGGTTCTGACATGTTTGTTCTTAGAATGACCTGACTGACTGCTTACTACTTTAAATATTTACAAATATCATTTAAGTTATATTTGTTGAAAAGAGACACTTCAATGTATAACTTAAAATAATCTTTTACAGCCCACAACCTACTTCTGTTTGGAGAAGCACTGGCTCTTAAACAATCCTACAAAAGTCTTGAGTAGACCCTCTAGAGAACTGCAGAAATACCTAACCTTATAAAATTCTCTGTGCTGTTTGAGTCATCTGACTCCTCTAATGGATCCTTAACCTGAATTCCATGTTAACATTTGTCTGTATTTTGTGCTTTTAAAGAAAACAAAACAAAACAACAACAACAACAAAACAAACAAACAAACAAACAAAAAAACAAAAAAAAAAAAACGTGAAGACCAGAAGCGGCGAAGAACCTACAGGCAAGTGGCTCTCTCACTGCGCATGCTCAGGGTCACACCTTCCACAGCTGGTTACGCTCAGGGGCTGCAGTGCATTTCAGGGATGCAGACAGGCCCTACCAGGCAGTGGCAAATCCAGCAACCTGTGACTGATTGATTGATTTCAGTCAGAATCAGTTCCATTGCTAGACAAAAAGCCTATTAGAAGCAGAAGTGTTATTACATTTGTTTATAAACACCAAGGGGGCACATTTAAATTTTGAAGAGCCAGAGAAATCATCACATTGATTAGTCTTTAAACTTTTCAGAACACACTCCTATGGGAAAAGCATTTTTGATCAAGTATCCTTAGTAAATGCAAATGTACTTTAAAAATATACCCAGGTATTGTCATTTCGGCTAGCAAGAGTATTAGAAAATACATTTCTATTTCATTTTTGAACAAAAATAGTTATTTCTAGAAGTTCTGATATTTTCCTCCTTCAGCAAGTGGGTTATCTTTCTCGTTCCCAGCACATATGGATTTCCTGTTGGTGATCACAGGATCAAATCAAAGCACAGCAAGGTAGATAAAGATGGATTAGCAAAATGCTCTTGTGGTGTAAAAGACCCTTACACTACCTAAGGGAGAAACTGGGGGAAAGTGCCATAGTTTTCATTTCATTTCCAGAGAGAGCCAACTTTACTGCAAATTGCCGTCACCGTGCGCATCACTCAGCATGTGCATTAGCCCTTACTATGTGACACGCACTATTTTAAGCACTTATGAATCCCGGCTCATTGGGTACGTCCTGTAAAGCAGACATTATTATTGCTCTAATGATGCATCAATAGTCTGAGATGCTCTTCTCAGCTTGTGTAGTGATGGTCTTACTGCTGGGGATAGCACATACCATAGTGTGGACCTTAATTGTCCTTAAAGACATATGATGAAGGCACAGCCTCCCTTTGGTGGCCCTTGGAGGCAGTGGAAAATTAAGAGATCAGATCTAGTGGAATTTCTTTGGACAGGAGGCTGTACTGGCAAAGAAGGTAATGTGTCTCTTGCTCCCATATCTCTTTTTCACATTTTGGACATGAGATATATGGCTTTGTTGCACTGCACTTTCCCACAATAAAGTACTGCCTTGCCACACACCTGAAAATTGTGGGACCAGCTGGTCATGGGCTGGCCACTCTGAAACCATGAGCCAAGACCTTTCTCTCTGTCAGGTGATTAATTTAGAGTATTTGCTATAGTGTTAGAGAGCTGACACAATACTACTCAATAATTTGAACTAATGTTATCCAGTTCATATATCTAGCTCTCTTGGCTCTCAGGGCTCAGTTATTTGCTCAGAGAAGTGAAGCTGGAAGGAGGACAGCTTCTGGCTGGTGGCACAGTTTATGGTTACAGGGGCTATCTAGAAAATGGGGCCAAGGAGGGTGCCCTTCTTGGGGATTATGACTCTGTACCTTTGCAGCTTCTGATGCTTGATTTATAGGATACAGTCACCATAGAATACAGATAGGTAGTGTATAGGGTAATGACCTTTGTAATTGCCTTTCGACAGATATTCAGGCAATAATGTCTGCAGCCTTTAGGAAGAATCTGTGTTAATCATCTTGTTCTTCACTTTAAGTGTTTAAGGTTTATCTTGACACAAGAGCTTGCACCGAAAGGCTTGATTTCATCTAAACTCCTTTTTGCTCAAGTGAAAGCGTTGCTGAGCAAAAAATTGTTCCTTTCCTTTTCTTTCAGTTTTTCATTCAGAAGGTTTTTCTGTGGTATAAAAAAATGTCAAAGAGAAGATAAGAGTAATGAACCCAGCAGAACAATTCTCATTTTCAAAACCTCTTCTGCCTCCTCACACTGGTGCCACAAAGGCCACACATTCTGACTCTTCCTCTATTTCCAAAATGCCTGAAAGCATCTATTTCCAACTAAAGTTGATAAGCTAATTGCACCATAAAACTAGATATTACTGTACAGGATTTTCTATACTTTGGAATATTTTTGTTTTCACCATTTATCCATTTAACTAAGTCTGCTTTATTTGTGTGTCCTAAACTTTAGCATTCTATTTGTCTCAGTTATATCTTACTCCTTGCTGAGCCAAAATACCTGATACCCAAAATGAAAGAAAGAAAGGTTTATTTAGCTCACAGTCAGTGAAGGTTTCAGTCCATGCTCCACTGGCTCCAAGGCAGAGGAGCACATGGCACAGAACAACCTTTCATGGTGGCAGGCAAGAGAAGAGAGCAAAAGGGAGTGACAGCATCTCAGGTAGCTAGCTAGCTTCTCTCTCTTCCTTACATTGTAATGCAAATTACATGCCCCAGGGCAGGTGCAGTGTCCACACCCACAACAATCAATTACAAACTCTAGAAGCTGCCCCATGACTTCATGAGGCTTTGGGATGACACCTATATTCAAATCATAACACCATTGAAATGTTATGCCAAGAGAATTAGTAAATACATCTGAGACCCTTTGAAATGCTAAAGAGGGAAAAGATAAATGTCATCTTTTATTATGGATTGTACCTCAGTGTCCCTCCAAAACCTTGAGCAGTTATAGATGAGGCTTTTGGGAGGTGACTGGAGGTAGGGCATGTGAATGGAGATTAAGGTTGTGGTAGTGGGATTAAGGATGTGTGGTAAATGGGTTAGTTCATCCTAGTTCTGAGTGTGGGCACAGAGAGCCCTGCCCTGGCTAGGGGGTCTTCTCATGCAAAATGTTGATGACCTGGATGGGATAAAAGGAAGAGGAAGGCTCACCATGCTGCTTCTGCATCGTGCCGTCTCTGCCATGGACTAGTTCTCCTCTGCCATGCTACCCTTCCTTGGAGCTAGCTCATTCTGAGCTAAAACCTCTACAGACTGAGCTGAATAAACTTGCTCTCCTTTAACTTGTGAGTATCAGCTATTGTGTCTCAGCAATAAAAAAGTAACTGCGTTATTTTACTCTTTTTCTTCAGAGTATATGCACACATGTACACACGCATACACGAACAATCTCACTAAAGACTTCCTTTTGGTCACTGCAGTTCTTGGTACTGAACTGTGATCACTAAAGATTTGCCACATATATGGTGCATACATAAATTTAAAACTGTGAGGCATGTTGATTGTGATGTGCCCTGTCTTCGCAGGTGCATCCTGTGGAAAAACAGACCTTTACCCTCAAAGGTTTTATCCAGGATTACAGAAGGAAGTCTTCTTATCTCCACAAGGATGAATGACATAGGAAACAGGAAATGCAAGGAACAGTAGCAGTGATTTATTTTCAGAGCAGAATACAGAGGTTCGTTGACAATCTATCAGTGGAACTTAAATGGCAAAGATATGTAGTTGGTTTGGCTTCTCCTAAGAAGTGATATGAAGATGCTGAGAACTAAAAATTGAAACTTTTATAAATTCAAGTAGAAATGAATAATAAAACAAACTTGTTTGATTTAAATATTGACTGAATTCTTCTTTCTGGAACTGGGAAACCAACTCAGAACCTCAAGCTTGGCCACTGTGTCACTGAACTGTATCACCAGCCCTTTGAAATGAATTTTAAAGAAATACTTTGATTGGTTCACATCCTATCCTATATTAATACTATATGCTTTTCTTAGCCTTATGTGAAAATATATTGCTTTCAATTTTTGTCAATAGCACAAACATACAGTGAAATCATTCTCTGTGATGCTTTTCAAATAGGTTTTCTTTGACTTCTTAAGTGCTACTTTTGAACACTTAATTACATTGATAGGAGATGGGTTGCCTCAATATTTTTACTGTATAAATCTCTTGTCCTGAAAGGAGAAAATTGATTTTTAAGAACTGTGCAATGAGCTATTGATGAAAAGTCACTATAAAATGACTGCCTGTGTATTCAGGAGTTGGCAAGAAAGTAATACTAGCTGCACAATTTCATGAGAAATTGATCCTTGCTATTTTCATTATAAAAATTAGTATAGTCCTATCTTCCATTAAATAAAATGCCACTTATTTATTAATTGATTTATTAAAGTGTTTCATATTCAAATAACTGGATGCTGAATAATGTAGACATTATATCAAAAATAATTTTGGATCTATAAAAGGGAATAGCTAAGTAACAAAGTTTGTCTAAGTATTAACATGCTTATTTCTTTTTTTTTTTTTTAAATCAATGCCTGTGCTTTAAAGATTCTCATGGTCTAGAAGCCAATAGATTGAGATTTCAATCTTGGAATAATAGTTGCACAATAATTTATTTTTGTGTTGCTATAAAATCAAAACCATTTCTGTAATGTTGTAAAACCAGCCTTATCATTACCTGCAGCACAAACAGATGTGATGTTAAACATTGAAATTTTAGTCCTACAAACAATGAGAGCAAAGATAGGATCAAATGAAATGTAGTTTTTGTTTGGATTTCATGTCTAGTGGTCATGTGTTAGGTATTACCAATAACATGCCCTGCAAAGTCAATGGCTTAAGCAGTATTTAACATTTCTATATTTATGGATCAAGCAAGGGTCTGCTAATGCTGTGAAGCATGGGTACCGCCCCTCTCAGTGTGGCCTGGGTTATCGTGGCTAGACTGGCTTGCATGTTCATTGTGGGCTGATGGTCCTACTCTGGGCTCTGCTTGCTGGTCTGCTTCACCATGGTGACTGGCCAGATTCCTCTGGTTGTGCTCCTGCATCTGTGCTCCAACTTGGCCCTGTCTATTTCATGAGGTGACATGCACAACTCTCTAGCTGGCCTTCTGAGGCCAGATCTGGGAGTTAGTACATTGTCATTTTTGCCTTGTCTGCTGGCTAAAACATGTCATGAACCCACCCCATGGGCAAGGAGTAAGGAGATTCTATTCTACTGCTTTTAGAAGGAGAACCATAGACTGATAGATAAGGCAACTATGTGGAATATGAAGACATTAATGCTATTTGCCATAGGTGGAAAGAGAAGATACAAATTTAACACAGGACATAATTTTTTTTTTTTTTTTTTTTTTTTGTCTTTTTGAGACAGGGTCTCACTGTGCTGTTCAGGCTGGCCTTGAGCTCACTTTTGTAGCCCAGGCTGATCTCAAACTCACACTGATTCTCCTGCCTCAGCCTCCCGAGTGCTGGGATTACAGGCGTGTGCCACTATGCCTGGCAATTTTTGATAAGGAGAGACATCAGGGCATGCCCATTTTGGATCACCTACAATTACCTCAAGGACTTTGTAGGGTGATACTTCTAGGAATGTGATCTGTGGCAGTATCTTTTAGTTCTTGGGCATAGGTCAGTGGGATAGTGATTTTTAGTATGCAGGAGGTCCTGGTGTTGATACTAGCACCTCAGGTGAAAAAGGAGAAGAAAAACAGCAACAGCAAAATTCAAAAACTACCAAAAAAATATTTCCATATGCCAACTGTTTCTCAAAGCATGTTCACCAGACCAGCGAAATCATCTGGGAACGCACTGTAAGTACAAATTCTTACTCCTTCTCCCAGACCTACTGAATCAGAAGCCCTGGGACAGGACCTCATTATCTGTAGTTTAAAAGGCCTTCGGGCAATTCTGAAGGTCACTAAAAGAGTAAATCACCTCAAAAGGCACTTTCACTGATTCCTTTAGGTCATAGTAAGTTACCATGTAATCTTCCAGTGATTCGCATAACTTCCTACCCACGATCTGATCAGCTTTGCATTTTGTTGTCAGCAATGTCAAATGCTATGATTTTAAAGCCTTCCCCATTTTTCCTGCTAATGATTCAAACATTTTCTTTGCACAGGACTTCACTGGATAGCAGAGAGAATCATTGAGTTATTGTATTCTTTCTACGCAGATCCACTGCTTGGCAGTTTTGTGAGCATTGTCTCTTGAGTTTAATGACATTCATATTGCAGCAGGGGATGGCTGTTAGGCGCACAGTGTTCAGTAGCCATTACAACAGCTCCAGTGTGGGGTGTTCTCTCTAACATCACGTTGAAACTCAATCCCCAGAGCAAGAACATTAAGAAGCAGGACTAGGAAGAGGTGTTCAGTCCACAGGGGCCTGGCTCTTCTGAAATTAGGCAGTGGCTGGAAGAAACTAGGTGGATAGTTTCTGTTTTTCTGCTAGCTAAAGATGCAGGGTTTCTGCCACCATCTTGAAGGAAGAAACTGGGTCCTTGATAAACACCAAGACTATTAGTACCTTTGTCTTGAACTGACGTCCAAATGTGAAAAAATTGATTTCTGTTAGTTGAATATGGCCAGTTTGTGGTATTTTGGTGTAGCAGCAGGAGCAGACTAAGATAAAGATTTTAGATTTAGTTTCATTCATAAAAAATTGATCATTTGATTCCAACCACAAATAAGATTTGTGACATTTTGGCAAGAAATCATGAGCAAGCTGTGCTTAAAGGGCCCATTCCTTTGCATCTGTATGACTTATTTGTCTAACAAAAATGGTGTGGTTCTTTCTGTTTCCTTTCTGACCTCAGTCCTTTCTGCTTGCTCCTGGTGTAGGTGCCTCTGTGGGACTATTTTGTTCTCTGAATGCTGTGTTACCTCATCAAAATTTTTACGATAATCACTGCTGTTCAGATATTTTCTTTTCTTTCTTTCTTTTTTTTTTTTTTTTGTACTGGCAGTCAAAGTCAAGGCCTTGCACTTGCCAAGCAGGCATTGTGCCACTGAGCTGTATCCTCAGCCTTTCCTCAGAAAGTTTGAAGGATAAATTTACACAATTAGAAGCTGCTATGTCCTTTAATTGTTTTCTTTCAAAAATAAAACAGAGAATATTCAGCTATTGCTCATGTTCTAGCATTGTCATCCGAACCTTTGAAACTGTGGGGAAAGTCGTGATCCTGGAAACTTCATAACCTTAAAAAGGTTTTATAGCTTAAGCATGGAGTAATATTGATATGACAATAGAAATGGAATGATTATTTTCCCAAAACAGTTTCTATCAAGAATTCTGTTAGGAACACAGTATATTGGTCAAAGCATTAGAGATGGAACAATGAATGAAATTAATAAACATTTGGAGAATAATTTGACACGTTATTTAGTTCTATGAAAAGCAAGTATTTTGTCTTCCAGAAAGACCATTGCATCTAAGAGCATTACACAACTGAGACTGAAACATAACTCTTTAAAAAATCTTAGGTGCGTTATTGGAATTATAACAGACCACATGTTTGGTATATCAGTAATGGAGTTGGGAGTTCTTTGGTGAACATAACTTTCAAACCAGTCATTAAAAAGCAGAGTGAAATTTGCATTAATTGATGTTGAGAATAATTCTTCTTAAATTCAGCGATAAGCCTTCAATATTCTCTCCAGAAGAGGGTGCTTATTGTTCTAAATTGCTCAAGTCATAAACAAGTTAATTCTCCTAAGACACATCCTTAGTTATTTTCTGGAGGTAAATACCTTTCAATTTCTTCTCTGTGTATGTGTTAAATTTAGAATTGTGATTATTATCAGCCTCTTGATATTTTTCCATACAAAATTAATACATTTCTAATGAACCATAATTCTGCATTGCTTTTGTTCTACAATCTTTTTGTAGATTTAGTCAGAAGGAATAAATTCAGAGCTGGCTGCTAAGATCAGCTCTTTGATTGGACTCCAAATTTGTATCTAGTTTTTTTCCTTCCACCTGAACCAAAGAACTAGATATTTCATTTGCAGTCATTAATTACTCTGACAAGAATTCTGTGTTGATCACCTTCTTTATACACTGAAGACATCAAATTTGAGACCCTGAGTGTTGGTTGCATCTCTCCACTTCAGTGGAGGAACTAGGAAGGAGTAGAGGGTTAAAAAGAATTTTTGGGTAAGGATAGATAAGATTATGACAAAAGATTTTTACAAACAGTGAAAACATGAGGCAAAAGTAACATACATTGTAGTTTCGCCTATAGGTAAGATCACCCCTGAAGGGAATTCATTGATCTGCTAAGCTATCAGAAACTGCTACACAGCAGTAATGAAAAGTCTGGTGACTCTTGCTTAGCCTGGAGATCATAGACGATGTCTGTACACCAGCTGTTTGTCAGAAAAGCTGGTCCTAGATCTAAACATTTAATTGTCAAGAATCTGCTACTTCATTCAAGAGCGTCATCTTCTCCTCTTGAAGCTTCATTTTGTGAAATATATTGCTTTCATTACACAAAAATGTTGAATTTTTTAAAATTGAAGAATCCTAAGTTGTTGAATAGGCATGGTGAAGCATGTTAAATATAACTCATAAAATATTTATTTCATACATGGTATCTTTTTACTTATGAATCTGTTCCCCATAATAGACTACTAGCTTTTCGGGAAACAAGAGCAATGTTCTTGTTCTCTTTAACACCATATCTAGTTTGCAGCATGTGCTCACATTTTGACTTTTCAAGAGAAAAATGAAAATTTGATTGGTAGTTTCTATTGCTGCTATAAAAAATTGACCACAAATTTAGTGGCTTTAAACAACAGGAATTCATTACCTTGTTGTTTTGGAGGTTAGCAGCTCCCACTGGGTCTCAAGAGATAGACTTAAGAGGTTCCAGAAGAATTGTTTTTCCAAGAGTCTAGGGCACATCTGTATTCTTTGGCTTGTTGCTCCTTCTTCCAATTTTTAACCCAACTGTATAGTGTCTTCAATGTCTTTCTGACTTGTCTGCTTCCTCTTTGACTTAAAAGGATACTTGTGATTACACTGGTCTATCAGGATAATCTTCCCAACTCAGGAGAACCAATTAGTAATGCTTAGTCCATCTGCAACCTTAACTTTTTTGGGGGGAGGGGCAAATATTTTTAGCACACAGATTTCCAGGATTGGAAACCTCTTTGGTTGAATATTATTCTGCCTACTACATTTTCCAAATTACAATTTACTTTTTAAAAAGACTTTTCAAACAGGACTGGACAGCCAATTTTTTGAAATTTGATTGTAAAGTGTATAAAAGTATCTGAGGGGCACATAATTAATTTGAGAATAAGTGATCTCTCTCTCTGTTTCTCTTTCTTCTTTCTTCCTTCCTTTCTTTCTTTCTGTCTTTCTTTCTTTCTTTCTTCTTTGTTTCTTATGGCTGGGTCAGCACTGGGGTTAGGACTGGGGAAGCATGTGCTGTGGGATCAAACCACAGTCCCTGTGGTGCCTAAGCTTGCCTAAGCAGACTCTTTAGACCACTGAGCTATCTCGCTGCTCCTCCCCCATTTGGCTTCCTTTCATCTCCAGTGTGCATTGCCTGTGTGCATTGTAGGAAACATTGGAAAGACGTAAGATGCTGGTAGAAATGAGAAAACTCCACCGAAAGCAAGTATGAGCTTTGAAAACAGACCACCACTGTGTTTAGATAACTCATTAACAAAAGTTAATTTTATGTGAATCTTACCACAGTTTAATATTTTAAAATAAACCTTAAGCAATTAGAGTCCACTGAATAAACTTTTAAAAAGAAATTTGAATATATTGTTCCAAGTGTAAAAATAGTTTCATAAAATTAACATCAATTTTCAAACAAAAATAATGGTAGGAGACTCACTTAAGCAAGCAAGATACATATCTATAAGTTTAAGAAGTTACCAGAACAACTTAAAACACTCATTTTTAGCATATAGACTAATGAATATTAAATTGAAACCATTTCTGAGCAAAAAGAAATTTGTTTTTCTTTTATGGGAAAGGGTATATGTGCTAATTAGAAATATGAAAGATCGTGGAGTAATGAAATGACTTAATTTCTCTAACTTCATCCTGAATTGCTTTAGCTTCAGGGCTGTGTGGTAATATACTATTCTATCTTATGTCCAAGAATCAGCTACCATCTGCCTCAGGTTAAGTTGACCTATACTGGTGCTTTTACTCCCAGTGTAATTGCTTATTAGTTTAAGTAATGAATGCCATTCTCCTTGTGTTTCTGAATTCAGAATTGAATCTACTATATTCTATAAAGTTCGGAAAGAAATATATGATGCTTTAAGATATTAAAGTGTAACAGTAGTTAAAACTATTAAGTCTTTTTCCAACCACTGTCTTTCTACATTCATAGAGCCCAAAATTAAGTACTGAATGTGAGGAGATAAAATTCCCATGTAAACTTATCCTAAAAAAAATTCTAATTCTCATGTTATTTTGTCTAATTTGAGTTCTACAAAAATGTTCATAAAATAAATATTGATCACTATGTACATCTTTCTTGTTCAACTATGGACATACAAAAGAGCTCTTTATTGGAATTCTTTCCAGGGTATATTAGCCATCGCTCCACACTGGAGAGGTAGACACTTTTTTGTTATTAACTGGCTTTTGTCATGTGCAATTTCTTGCAGAGAAAACTCCACACTGAATTGCATCCTTTCTTTCTGGAATATAAAGAATCTTTTTAAAATCCATGAATATGCCATATTTTTCCACTTATTTAGGTTATTTTTTATCATTTTCTTTTTCTTATTTATTTTTTTATTTTATAATTTTATTAATTTCAGTAAGAAAGAAATTGTAATGAGACTTTCAAAATACATCAGTAGGATAGTCACAGTAATCAGTACAATGCATATTGTTGTCTTCATAGTAGTTGTTCAGAGTACAAGATGCAGACATAAATATCCTAAACACTATTGGTACAAATATGTCTCACTTAACTAAGAGAAAGTAGTTGTATGTATAGTCCAATATTTGCATAATAGCAGTGTGTGATCAGCAGAACTGGCAATGTTGGAAGCAGTTGACTAGAGCATTTCACAGCTGAGCATACTAAACTGGCTTTACTTTTTATGCCTCAGGGTTAAACGTTTTTCCTGGGTGGTTAAGGCCAAGTTAAAGCAAGACCTATGTAACCAAATATGCAACTTCTGTGTCTGGCAAGGTCAGTCAAATCTCCTCAAGATTTACTTTGAAACCATGTACAGCACTTTGTAGAACTTTTGTCAGTATCAGCTGTCTGGAGGAGTCACAGCCATTGTTTGATTGGTTTGCTCTCTGTGAAAGCCTGAGAGAATGTTTTCTCTCTAGGTGACTCTCCTTAGACACACTGTACATCACTGATTCCTTTCCTCTGTGGCCCCATAATCTTGATTAGAAAATTTAGGACACCACTGAGTTATACTATGTTACAGTACAGGTTCTCTTATGTCTTGAGTCTTCACTGACCTGGAAGGGCTAGGCCAAAATACTGGTTATTCTTGTAGTCCTCTTTCACTACTTTTTTGGTCTGCAAACTTAAGTTACTAACCCTCCAAAAGAGAAGCTTAGTGATATTGTTACTCTATCACATAGGTACTTGAGCTCTCTGAATACCAAACACCCTAGACTTAACATGCAGTCAATATTTTCCATAAATCATTGATATTCTAATAAATTCCTATACGGTGTGACAAAAATGGGGCTGGGGAGATAGCTCAGTAGTAGAAGTGCTTGCCTGGCAAGTACAATATCGTGAGTTAAAACTGGTCCCATGGAAAACAAACAAACAAAAAAAAGAATGTAACAAAAATTACACATTTTTACAGAGAAATTTAGAAATCTAACCATATACAAAATTGTAGCAAGTCAATCCTATGGCATTTTCCCTTGTCTCTTATTCTCTCTCTCTCTCTCTCTCTCTCTCTCTCTCTCTCTCTCTCTCTTATTCTCTCTCTCTCTCTCTCTTTATCTCTCTTTCTCTCTCTCTCTTATCCTCCTCCTTATTGCTGGGATTCCAGACATGTGCCAGCACATCTGGCTACTTATTCTCTTTTGTTACCCTTCTTTTTTTTTTTTTTTTTTTTTTTTTTTCCCTTTTTTTTTTTTTTTTTTTTTTTTTTTTTGAAACAAACTGTTACTTGCGAGAGAGTATAGCAATAATTGCTATGACATTAGAAGTAGCACATATCAAAAATACCAGAATGACAGGCATTCCAAGCATGACTTCAGTATCACACATTGCTCTCCTCAGTGTCAAAAACCTGTTGGAGATACTTAGGACCATTGTCTAATTCTTTCTGTGTGTGTATATATATATTTACGTGGTTTTGCTCTGCCATGTTTCCTAACATTTCTACTTGCTATCTCTTCGTTGTTTAATCTTTAAGTTCTTAATTTCATTTATAATTTCCATTTATAGCTGTGTTATGCCTTTCCATTTTTATTTCTTCTTTTGAGTTCCTGCACTGGTGAGGCTATATGATGTTTGCACATGCAGGTCTGGTTTATTTCACTTTAGGAGTATATGTTCACGATACATCCACTTACACATGAAGCCTTTGAGTTTATCATTCATTATAGTTGAGTAATATTCTATTATATAAAAACCCTAGATCTTTTTCAACCATTCTTTAGGTGATGGGCATTTTATTTGTTTCCAAGATTTGCTATCACAAATCATGCTGTTATAAACATAGGAGCTCAGACATCACTACGATATGATGCTTTAAGTTCTGGGAAAATTTCAAGTAGGAGAATAGCTGGACTGAGAGAATTTCCAGTCCTAGTTTTTTTAAGGAGTCTCTACCTGATTTCCATAACGGTTCCACCACTCTGTGTTCCCACTTATGTTTGACAAAAGATAGCCTCTTTAACAAGTCGTGCTGGAAAAACTGGATCTCTACATGCCAAAGTCTAAAACTTGATCCAGGTCTATCATTATACACTAAAGTCAAAATAGATTAAAGATCTAAATAATAAACCAGAAATACTAAATCTCCTGCAGAGAAAGTAGGAGGAAATATCAAAGACATTAGGGTAAGCAAATAGTTCATGAACAAAAATCAAAATGCACATGTAACAGTTGAAAGAATCAACAATTGGAATCTCCTCTTGTTGAGAAGTTTCTGCATGTCAAAGGAAATTACCAATAGAGTGAAAAGATAGCCCACAAATTTCAAAAACAATTAACTAATAAGTATTCAGATTAACATCTATCTAGAATCTATAAAGAACTAAAAAGCATTAGGGTCCCAAAATGCAAAGACCCAATGCAGAAATGGGCATCTGAGATGAACACAATTCTCAGAGGAAGAAATACTCAAAGCTTATAAATACATGAAGAAATGCTCCCCATTTCTAGCCATATGCGAAATGCAAATCAAAACAACACTTAGATACTACCTCACCCCAGAAAGAATGGCTTTCATAAAGAAAGCAACCAACAACAAATGCTGGAGAAATTGTGGGGAAAAAAGGAACACTATAAAGAATCTTTGACTCTACCTGTGCTGAATCTACATTCTGACATTATTTCCAATTTTCTACAAGAATTGGATCCTTTTGGAATCAAGTCTTGTTGAGTAGATCCTGATTTCCTATCTGGGTTCTGACAGCTCTTCCTCAGGCTACTTCAACCTCCAAGCTTTTCTGCTAGCATTGCATTCCAACAGATTTTTGTCTCCATTGGGAATTTAAGTATTTACCTACTTGATGCTATGCGCCAAATTTGCCCCAGATACCTCAACTCCCATGTTTGTCTTCCTGGATTGAGTGCAACAGGTCATTCTGCCTAGTAGCAAAATAGATGACAAGGCATACGAGAGAGAGAAGACATTCCCGGGCATCATTAAGGTCTAAATCACTTCTTGAGTTACTGCTAGCGCTTCTAATTCATTGAATAAGTGTTTCCTTGGACTTAGAAGTGGGAGGAACAGTATTATTATTTTTTTCAATCTAGAATCTCTCTTGCATGTGGAAGGCACATGGGGACACCATGTTAATCAGTTCATTATGAGTTCATAGCTGACTCGCTGTTAGTATGTGGGGCTTGGAACAAAGATGTGAGTCAATGGAGGCCTGGTCCAGAAGGGTGGATCTCCATCCTTGGCTCTTTCATTTTTCTCTGCTTCCTGGATACCATGATGTGGCTTCTCTTTAGTGTGTGGATGGAGCAGCTTTCCTCCATCCAGAACCTTCAGTGTGCCATTTCTACCCACAGAACCTCTAATCCATGTGAACCAAAACAAACTCTTCGCATAAAAAGTGTGTATTGGATATTGTGTCTAGGCAAAGGACAGTAAGTAGGACAAGTAAGAAGGAAGTACATTGAATTACAATTTTATTCTATTAGACCAAATGCTTCAGAAACTTCTGCTTCTTGAGATATAGACTGCATCTTACAAGAAGTGATTATTCAGTATATTGATGTTAATTCAACTGAATGATATAACAGTTCGTGATTTTTTTTTTCATTTGTGTATTTGGTACGGGGTCTCACTACGCAACTTAGAGTCACAGTGATCCCCCTGTTTTCAGCTTCCCTAGAGCTGGGATTACAAGCATGTGTCACTACACCCAGACTCAGTTGTGAGCTCAGCATGCCCCAGGGGTGGGGCCAGTATGGCGTGCCCAAAGCAGGCACTTAGTCTGCTGAGCTACCTCACTGGTCACATGCCTTGCTTTTTGCTAACATTCAGAATTACTATCCTTTAAAATATAATGTCATAATTATTTAATTCCTTCCTGATAGTGTGAAGTATAGGAAAATGTTGCAAAAGTACATGAATCACTTTTTTAAAAAATCATTTGTGTTTTATAAATGCAAATGATGACATTTTTAATTTCGATATGTACGCTTTTTAATTTATTTCATTCATTACTTTATTTTAGCTAATATAATTGGAAGCATCAAATATAGAAGTAGCAAATGTATATCTTAAATTTCTTTTTTCAGTGTTAGTGAAGAACACATGACTGTCATCTTGAAAGATGGCAAGAAAAAAAAATTGAGAAGTCAGACACTAAAGAGAAGCCAAGAAGGTTGCTGCCAGTGGTACTGGTAAAAAAGGGTAAGGTGAAAGCAAAAAAAAAAAAAAAAAGTCCAAGAAGGGTCCACAGCAGGTGGAGTCCTATCCTACTTAGAGGAATCAGCAGGTACTCCCGATGTGCTATGTATTGCAGAAAACCTTTGTATAAGAGAAAGTACACAGCTGCTAAATCAAAGGTGAACACCCGCCACCCCACCCCGGACCCACGTGCACCACTTCCAATGGCCGCGCGGTGCCTGGACTCTATCCATCACCTGCTCCCAGACCGGACACCATTTTGACTGACCTGAGTGAGCCTGGATTCCACCCATCACCCTGCTCCAGACCCACGCACGCCATTTCCACTGGCCGTGCAGCGCCTGAGCCAAGCCACAGCTCCCGGACTTGACGGGTCACCCCCTAACTCCAGCCCAGACCCCACCACCATCCTGACTGGGCAAACCAGCAGACTCAGCCCTGGTCCATTCGCTGAGTCATCAACAACCTGAGCTCAGATTCCACCCACCGTCCCAACCAGAGCTCACATTAGCCAGGTAAGAACTCTCTCAGCTCTAGTACATCTTCCAACTGGACAATTGCCCAAATCCCGACTACACCCATATTTTCCACATGGCCATCCACCATCCCCATATGGCCGGCCAATGTCCCGACCCATGGGACCTGGAGATAGCCAGCCAACTGAGCTTTGTCTCACAGCCAGGCATGTCTCAAGGTGAAGAAGCTTAGTGAATCCAGACCCAAATTTCCATAGGTGCTAACTGTGTAAGTTCACCAAGGTACAGAGATCACTGCTATAAAAAATGATAAAGAGAAGAAGCAAGATCAAATCCCAGATCCCAAGTCCACACAAAACAAACACAGGAAACACTACTATGAAAGAAAATGGGAATCGTGCAGAAGAAATATCTGAATCAGTAACAGCCGAGGTTGAAAGGCAAGTGTAGAAATGTATAGGGCAACTTAGATCAGAAATAACATGTGAAGTAAAAAAACAAATCTATGGAAAAATAGATACTGAGGTGGAAAAACAACTATAGAAACGTATAGAAGAAACCAGAACATAAATAATCTCTGAAGTTAAAAAAGACCTCAGTCAGTCAATAGCACCTAAAGTAAGGGAACAACTACAGAAAGATACAGAGGAGAATAGAGAAGAAATAACGTCTAAACTAGAGAGAGAAAGGATAAGCATAATGAGAGAGTTCCGTGCTACTAAAGAAGACATTAATAAAAAATTAGAGGAGAATAGAAAAATGATGGAGTCCCTGAATGAGCAATATAGGAAAGAAATAGATCACATGAAACAGTTTCAAAGAGATATACAAGAAAATAACATCTCAATTACAAGCTGGCAAAACTGTATGAACCAAAGTGAATAGAGAATCTCAAATCTTGAATAGAGTGTTCCAGCTAGTGAAAAGATAAGAACTCTTAAGACAACTAGGATGCAGGAAAAAATATTCCAACATCTGCAAGATGATGCAAAAATGAACAACGTGAGAAATCAACGAGAAAAAAGGAGTAAATACAAATGATATAAAAAGAATATGGGCAGAAGTAATAGCAGAAAACTTCCCAAATATGAAAAAAAAATTGGACATACAATAACTGAAGCATACAGAACCCCAAATAACATCAATCCGATTAAAAACACATTCAGACATATAATAGTCACGATTCTAGAAATTCAGCAGAAGAATAATATACTAAAAGCTGCTAGAGAAAAGAAACAGATCACATTTAAAGGAAAACATATCAAAATTACAGCAGATTTCTCTACACACACCATGAAGTCAAGAAGAGCATGGAGCAGAATGCTTCAAGTCCTCCATGAAAACAAATTTCAGCCCAGACTGCTATATCCCGAAAAACTATCTTTCAAGTATGAGGGAGAAGTGAAATATTCCATGGCAAGGAATTTCATGATGTCAAAGCCAACCCTACATAGTATACTAAAAAATATTCTAGAGAGGGACCAAAATGACTCAAACTCAAGAAATGAGAACAGAAAGATCCCACCAAATAGAGTACTCAACTAAACACAGGAGAAAAAGAGGTAAACAGTAGTAAGTAAACATCATGTCAATCATAAGTCAACATATTTCACTTATAACCATCAATGTAAATTGACTCAATTCTCCAATTAAAAGAAACAGACTGGCAGAGTGTATAAGGAAACAAAACCCAACAATAGGCTCTATACAGCTCATAAAGAAACTCATAGGTTAAAAGTTAAAGGATGGAAAACAATATTACATTCTCCATCACATAAAAAAAAAAAAAAAAAAAAAAGCGGTGGTAGCAATTCTGTTTGCAGACAGTCTAAACTTCAAACCAAGACTGATCAAACAAAATAAAGAAGGGCACTACATATTGGTTAGGTGAAAAATTCAAAATGAAGAGGTGACACTCATAAGTATGCACGCACCCAACACAAGAGCAGCAAGTTATATAAGGCAAACCTTAGTGGACATGAGAAATCTAATATCCAATACCACAATCTTAACAGGAGACATCAACACCCCCTTATCCAACAAATATAGGTCAAGCAGACAAAAAATTAGCAAAGAAGTAGCAGAGTTGAACCAGAACTGGAATTAGTGGATATACACAGAATGTTCCACCCAACCACTTCAGAATACACAGTTTTTTCATTTGCACATGGAACATTTTCTAAAATAGACCAAATATCAGTACATAGGTCACACTTAAGTATATGCAAGAAAACAAATTATCCCATGCACATTATGTGACCACAGTGCAATGAAATTGGAAATAAATGAAAACAGAAACCACAAGAATTCCAGATATACATTGAAATTAACACTCTTCTCAACAATCAGTGAGTTACCGATGAAATTAAGCAAGAAATTAAACAATATCTTGAATTTAATGAAAATTCAAACACTACCTACCGGAATTTATGGGATACAATGAAAACAGTTCTTAGAGGGAAATTTATAGCTCTGAATGCACACATGAAGAAAACAGAGGGGGAACAAATAAATACTCTCCTAGAGCACCTCAACTGATTAGAAATAGATGATTAGACGAAATCCAAACTCCAAAGAAGGGAGGAAATTATAAACATTAGAACAGAAATCAATTCACTTCAGAAAAAGAAAAGAATACAAAATATTAATGAATCAAAAGGCTGTTTATTTGAAAGATTAAATAAAATTGATAAGCCCCTAGCTAACCTAATAAAACAGAGGAAAGAAAAGACTCAAATTCAAGCAATAAGGAATGAAAAGGGTAAAATTACTACAGACAGCAGAGATTCAGAGGATCATAAATAGCTACTATGAGAATCTTTACTTTCACAGAATTGAAGACAAATGAAATGGATGGATTCCTGGAAAAGTACAAATTAACCAAACTCAATCAAGAAGATATAACAATTCTCAATAACCCAATAACAGCCAATGAAATATGAAATGTAATGAAAAGCCTAACAACAAAGAAAAATCTGGAACGTGACGAATTCACTACTGAATTCTATAAGAAATTTATAGAAGACTTAATCCCAACACTCCTTAAACTCTGCAATGAATGAAATTGAAAAGGAAGCAATCCTTCTAAAATCATTCCTAGAGGCAAGTATTACACTAATACCAAAACCAGACAGAGATGCAACTAAAAAAGAAATCTACAGGCCAATTTCCCTGATGAACATTGATGCAAAAATCCTCAGTAAAATCCTCTTCATTAGAATACAACAAATCATCAAGAAGATTATACACCATGACCAGGTAGGACTCATTCCAGGGATGCAAGGATGGTTCAATATACACAAATCTATAAATGCAATACATTATATCAATACAGGCAAACCCAAAAATCATATGATTATCTCAATTGATACAGAAAAGGCCTTTGACAAAGTCCAAAAACTCATTCATGTTAAAAGTCCTGCAGAAAACTGGAATGGAGGGCCTCTACCTCAACCTGATAAAAACTATCTAGAACAATCCAACAGCTAGCATAATTCTAAATGGGGAAAAACTAAAGTCTTTTAGTCTCAAATCTGGCACAAGACAAGGACGTCCTCTATCACCACTCCTATTAAATATAGTTCTGGTATCATTAGCTACAGCCATTAGACAAGAAAGAGAAATAAAGGGAATAAGAATAGGTAAAGAAGAAGTGAAACTGTCACTATTTGCCGATGACATGGTAATCTGTTTGGAAGATCCAAAAACTCCACTAAGAAGCTGCTAGAATTAATACACAAATTCAATAGCATAGCAGGTTATAAAGTCAACACACAAAAGTCAGTAGTATTCCTCTACACAGATAACAAACACACTGAGAAAGAAATTAGAGAAACAGTACCTTTTATGATAGCACTGAAGAAAATGAAATACTTAGGGATTAACCTAACTAAAGAAGTAAAAGACCTTTTCAATAAAAACTACATTACTCTGAAAAAAGAGATCTTAGAAGATTTCAGAAAATGGAAAGATATTCCGTGCTACTGGATAGGAAGAACAAACATTGTGAAGATGGCCATACTCCCTTAATTGTTGCGCAGATTTAATGCAATTCCTATCAAAATAGCATTAACATACCTCACAGACCTGGAGAAATCATTCCTAAAATTTATTTGGAACCAAAAAAGACCTAGAATTGTAAAGAAAATTCTGGGTAACAAAGGTAGGGCAGGAAGCATTACAATTCCTGACCTAAAGTTATACTACAAAGCTATAATAATAAAATCAGCACAGTATTGGCAAAAGAGTAGACCTCAGGATCAATGAAATAGACTAGAAGATGCAGAAGCAGATACAAACACACTCAGCCACCTTGTCTTTGACAAAGGTGCCACACATGTTTACTGGAAGAAAGATAGCCTCTTTAATAAATGATGCTGGGAAAACTGGCTCTCTACATGCCGAAAACTAAAACTTGACTCAAGTGTATCACCATGCACTAAAGTCAAAATGGATTTGAGATCTAAGCATTAAAAGAGAAACACTGATTCTCTTAGAAGAAAAAGTGGGAGGAAATCTTGAAGACATTGGTTTAGGCAAAAATTTCATGAACAAAAACAAAATGCATGTTTAACACTTGAAAGTATCAACAAATAGGACCTCCTCTGCCTAAGAAGTTTTTGCATGTCAAACGAAATTACCAATAGAGTGAAAAGACAATCCACACATTTTGAAAAGATTTTAACTAACAAGTATTCAGACAAAGTCTTCTACCTAGAATCCACAAAGAACTAAAAACCATTAGGGTTCTAAAATTCAAAGACCCAATCCAGAAATGGGCATGTGAGATAAACACACACTTCTTGGAGAAAAAAAAAAAAATCAAAAAGCGTATAAATAAATGAAGAATACTCTACAACGCTAGCCATTTGTGAAATGCAAATCAAAACAACACTTAGATATCATCTCACCCCAGAAAGAATGGCTAACATACAGAAATCAACCAGCAACAAATGTTGGAGAGGCTGTGGGGAAAGAGGAACCCTTCTCCACCGCTGGTGGGAATGTAGATTGGTGCAACCATTATGGAAAGCAGTATGGGGGATCCTTAAAAAACTAGAACCGGAAATACCATTGAATTCAGTTATCCACCTACTGGGAATTTTCCCTGAAGAACTGAAAACATCATATGATAGCGATATCTGAACACTTATGTTTATGACAGCCCAATTTGTAATAGCCAAATCTTGGAAACAACCAAAATGCTCATCATTTGAAGAATGGCTGAAAAAAATGCGGTATTTTTATACAATGGTATATTACTCAGTCATAAAGAATGAGAAGGTAGAAGATTTCATGTATGATTGGATGTATATTGAATATATACTCGTTAGTGAAATAAACCAGACCTACATGTGTAAATATCGTATAGTCTCCGTAGTGTAAGAACTCTAAAGAAGAAATAAAAACTTAAGGGCATAACACAGCTGAATGTGTTATGGATCAAACAATGACGTGACTGGAAGCAGCTAAGAGAGGAAACATAGCAGAAGCACTTATGTACACAGGATGAATCAGATATTGGTCTTATGAACCTTCATGAGGTTCATCACATTGATCTTAGCACTATGCAACACTAAAGCCATGCTTGGAATACATGTCATTCTCATCTTTGTGATATGTACTGCTCCCAATTTAAACTCAGTTACTGTTATATTCTCTCTCAAGTAAATGGTTGGTTAACAGGAAAAAAAAAAAAAGGTATTAATTGAGAGTAAGAGACTGGGCAAAATGCCTTAGGCTTGACTAGCTACAATTTTGTACATCCATGGATTTTTAAATGTCTGAGTAAAAATGTGTAACTGCTTTTATCACATTCTATAGAGAGTTAGTAGAATATCACTGATGGCTGGAAAATGTCAATTTCAAAGTAAGTGAAAGATATTTGATATTCAGAAAGCCGGTGGTGTTAAGCCCAATTACTTATGTTATAAAGTATTAGTATAATGAAGCTTCTCTGCTGGAGGGTTGAGAATGTAAACTAACAGACCAAAAATTGGAAAAAAAAGAAGGGGTATGAGGATAGCCAATATTTTGGCCCTAGCTCTTCAAGGTCAGTAAGGACTCAGGATGTAAGAGAATCGGTGCTGTAATATCCTATAACTCAGAGTTGTCCCAAATTTTCTGGTCCTGGAGATTATAGAACCTCAGAGGAAAGAGATAAATGAACTATAGTGTGTCTAAGGAGAGTCACCCAGAGAAAAAACATTCTCTCAGGCTTTCACAGAAAGCCAACTGGCCAAGCAATGGCTGTGACTCATCCTGTAACCCACTGCAATTATGGAACATTGGACTATATGTATATCTACTTCCTCCGGTTTAAAGAGAATAATCCGTTTTTCTTCTTTCCTTACCAATATCAATTAGAAAATGTATCATATCCATACCCTGTGCTCTGTATTACTATTGTAAGCACAATATGCAATGTGTCAGTTCTACAAAGCACTGTACATGGTTCCAAAGTCAACCCTGAGGGGATTTGACCTGGGAAGATACAAAAGATGAATGTTTTGTTGTACAGGTCTTGCTTTAACTTGCCCTTGATCACCCGGTGGAAAAGCTTAATTACGAGGCATAAAATGCAGAACTAGGTTAGTATGATGAGGTGTAAGAGGCTTAAATCAAAAACCTCCAAAATAGCCAGTTTCACTGGTAACCCACTGCAGTTATGGAACATTGGACTATGTATACATCTACTTCCTCCAGTTCAAAGAGAATAATTTGTTTTTCTTCTTTTTTGTTCTTTCCTTACCAATATAATTTAGAAAATATATCATATCCACACCCTGTGCTCTGTATTAGCATTGTGAAGACAATATGCAGTGTGTCAGTTATTGTAAATGTACTATTAAAGTGTTGTTAAACTAAAAAAATAAAAATAAAAATAAATCAAAGGTGAGAAGAAAAAGAAGAAAGTTCTTGCTGTGTTCACAAAACTAGTCAATGAGGACAAGAATGGAGGTAACCAGCTGGTTAAGCTTCACAAAATGCCTAGATGCTACCGTACTGAAGATGTGCCCTGAAAGCTCTTGAGTCATGTCAAGAACCCCTTCAGTCACCACGTGAGGAAACTGAGAGCCAGTATCCCTCCTAGCACCATCTTGATCATCCTCAGTCAGTGTCACAGAGACAAGAGAGTGGTCTTCCTGAAATAGGTGGTCAGTAACTTGCTACTTGTGACTGGGCTGCTTAGCCTTAATCATGTTCCTCTACAAAGAACACACCAGAAATTTGTCATTGCCACCTCTACAAAAATTGACATCAGCAAAATGAAAATCCCCAAACACCTCAGTGATGCTTACTTCAAGAAGAAGAAGCTGCAGAAACCCAGACACCAGGAGGGTGAGATCTTCAGTGCCAAGAAAGGGAGGTTCCAGACTTCAGAGCAGCACAGAGTGGACCAGAAAGTGGTGGACTCACAGATTTTAGCAAAAATCGGAGCCATTCCATGGCCCTGGGGCTATCTGTGATCCATTTTTGCTCTGACAAATGGAATTTATCCTCATAAATTAGTGTTCTAAATTTCTTACTAAGAACCAAATTAAATAACTGATACATTTTTTAAAAAGAATACATGACAGGAAATATAATTTGGTGAATCTTGACATATGTGTAATTTGTAATACCCATGATCATGATTATCTTCTTATTATTTCCAGGAGTTTCTTCATGACTTTGGTAATATCTGATTCCTATCTTTATTTCTATTTTCAGGTAACTAGCAATTAGTTTTATTCATTGAGCTGAGTTTGAATTTTCTAGGATTCTATATAAATAGAAATGCACATTAGATCCTTCAAAGATGTGTGTGAAGGTCTGATGAATTCTTTTGAGATTCACCCACCATTGTGTGTATATAGATGACTTATTTCTTTGAATTAAATTGCCATATTGCAATTTGCTTATGTATCTATTTGATGAAAATTTAGGTAGAATGTTTCTAATTTCAGATGATAGACTATAAAAAAGCTGCTATAAATGATTAAGTCTTTTGTATGAATATAAGATTTTAATTTCTCATGGATAAATACCAAAATTGAAGTAGCCTGACTATTAAGCAATCTTACATTTAACATATTAGGAAAGTGGCAAACTTTTCCAAGTGTGAAGTGGCTATACTATTTCCAGTAGTACACAGAACTCTACTTTGACTATAATTTTACTGATTTTGATAGAGCGAGCTTTAAAAGTTTATGTATATTGTATATAAGTGTAGTGTTATCTCATTGTGTGTGTTTCTTTATTTATTTGTTTATTTTGTATAGGGTCTTGCTACTTAGTTCAGACCTACCTATAGTGATCCTCCTCTGTGTCAGACTCACCAGTATTGGGGTTACAGGCACATGCCACCATACCTGGTTTCAGTGGCCAGCTCAGCCCAGGGCCTCAAAGCTTGTGGTACTGGGGATCAAATTTGGGTCCTTGAGCTTGTCAGGCAGGCACATAGATCCTTAGACTATCTCCCCAGCCACTCATTGTGTTTTTTAAAATTTATTTTTATTAATATTAATGTGAAAGCCAAAACAATGAGACAGACTTTTCTGCTGGATGGTTAAGACCAAGATACAGCAAGACTTAGATTACAAAAAAATGTAATTGTTGTATCTGACAAGGTCAGTCAGATCCCCTCAAGATTTATCTTAAAACCATGTACAGCAGTTTGTAGACTTTTGTCAGTGTCAGCCATCTGGATGAGTCATGGCCATTGCTTGACCAATTTGCTTTCTGTAGAAACCTGATAGGATGTTTTCTCTCTAGGTGACTTTCCTTAAGTACACTATATATCATTGATCCCTTTCTTCTGTGGCCCCAATATCTCCTTGAATAGGAAACTTGGGACTACACTGAGTTATAGAATGTTACAGTACAGATTCTTTTATGTCCTGTGTCCTCACTGACCTTGAAGGGCCATAGCCAAAATATTGGCTATTCTTATGTCCCTTCTTTTTATCTAATGATTTGGTCTGCCAACTTAAGTTGTTAACCCTCTAGAACAGAACCTTAGTGATATTATTCCCTATAACAAAGACGCTTGAACTTAACATCACTATTTTTCTGAATATCAAATGCCTTAGACATCACATCAAACAGGTATTTTCCTTCAGTTTTTGATATGCTAAACTTTAAATCCCTATAGAATATGAAAAAATTTATCTATTGTTATGCAGAAATTTAGAAACAACCATTTGTAAAATTGTAGCAGTGCAGTTCTTTGTCACTTTTCCCTTGTGTTATGGTTTATGTCTAGTTGTCCTCTCAAAGCCTCATGTAGTCATTGGGTGGGGACTGCTATAGATTGAGACTTGACTCATGAGTCACTGGGATTATGTATTTTAGTACTAATGGGATTATCGGTCTGAGTAGGGCTGGGATTATGGGTGTGGTGTAGGGCAGATATCTTAAGGCAGAGAGCCTGATAGAAATATAAAGAGAAACAGAGAGACAGAGCTGTTGCTCTCTGCTGCCCTGTTTGGTTGGCTACCTCTGCCACCATTTTGTTGCTGTTCCATCTCCATGAATTGGATGCTCTGCCCTGTTCCACTCAGCCTTGGG
Organism: Myocastor coypus; assembly: GCA_004027025.1. Lineage (NCBI taxonomy): Eukaryota > Metazoa > Chordata > Mammalia > Rodentia > Myocastoridae > Myocastor > Myocastor coypus. The sequence continues at coordinate 58,778 of PVJA010004172.1, read as the reverse complement.
CCAGCTGAATATGGACTGAAGCCTCCGTTAATTGTGAGCTAAATAAACCTTTCCTTCCTTCATTTTGAGTGTTGGGTATTTGTGTCAGAAATGAGTAAAAATTAACTAAGAATTTGGCACCAGAGAAGTGGGGTTGTTGCCGTGGCTAACCTGACTGTGTGGATTATAAACCTTTGGAAATGGTTTACTGGAAGAGATAGGAAAGGTTCCAAGATGTCGGCTAAAAACAAAGCACTAGCACGGCTTCGGCTGTTCAGCTTGGGCGATTCTGGTCAGAGCTTAGACCAGAAGACTGACAGAAGGCCTGCCTGTAAAGACCAGGTTGAGGAGGTTTCTGCTGGAAAAAAGGACAGCATTGGTCATTAAGACTCCAGATGATTTGTGCTATGGATTGGCTGAGAGTCTTTTAGAACTTTGCTCGTGACCAGAGTGTTTGCCTAAGACTGAGATTAAGCATGGCAGACTGATTAATCATTTAAGAGACATTTCACAGCTATTGGGGCAGTGGCGTGGTTGTTATTGGTTGCTTTTAGCCAGATTTATGTTGAAAATCAAAAGCAAATAGCCAAGAAGGATGATTTAAAATGTGAGTTTGGCCAGAAAAGAAACACTAGGAAAGCTGTGGACTGCAAAGATGGAGCTAAATGGATCTCCATTGCTGGGAAGGAACCAGAAAATAAAAAAGATGGCCTGAGAACATCACAAGAGGTGGCAGCTCACCACCCTTTGCAGCCTCACAATTGCAAGGGAGAGAGGCTTTGCCTTGAAAAGAAAGCCTCAGAGACCCAAGTACCAGAATGGCGGCAGGGGACAAGCCAGGTTCCAAAATGGCGCCCACACGGAGAATATTTTTTTTGGAATCAGGATCAGAGCGCTCAGTGATCTAGGCCCTTGACCCCTTCAACCAAGAGAGAAGGAAGCCTGGCTACTGCTCCAGCTGGAAGCAACCCTTGGCATTATCCACATAGGCGTATGCAGAATGTGCGAATTCTGAGGTTAAGAAGGCTTCGACCTCGATTTCAGAAGAAGGCGGGGGAGGCCAAGCAGTGTGTTCCTGAGAGGGAAGTGTTTGAAGCTGTGTGTGAAAAGCCTGTTCAGTAGAAACCTCAGAAATTTGGAAAATCCAGGAACATGGATCGTGCTAAGAGGGAGCAAAGCTGGCCTAAGAGAGAAGCCATGGGAATTACCACCAAGAGTGCTGTAGGAGCAGAGTTGCATGGAGCTCACAACTCAGTGCAGACTACTTTGGATGTTCCAGTTGGAACTATGGGACTTAATGTTTACCCTGCTGGATTTTGGACATGTGTTGGTCCCAATGTTTTGTATTACCCTGTTGTTTGCAACTTTTTGGAATTGTAATGTTTATCTTATGCCTTTGAATGTTGGATATGTTTAACTCTTCTATTGTACAGTGGCTCACAGTTGAGAGTTTGCCTTGGATCTTGGAGGAGACTTGGGATTTGGACTTTTCAGCAATGCTCAAACTATTGGGACTTTGGCAACTCTTTCAGATGGACTAAAATGTCTTTTGTACAAAGGGATATGTATGAGACTTTGGGGGTCCAGGGGAAGAATGTTATGGTTTATGTCTAGTTGTCCTCCCAAGGCCTCATGTAGTCGTGGGGCAGGGACTTCTATAGATTGAGACTTGACTCATGAGTCACTGGGATTATGTGTTTTAGTACTGATGGGATTATTGGTCTGAGTAGGGCTGGGACTATGGGTGTGATCTAGCGTGGGTACCCTAAGGCAGAGAGCTTGATTGAAATATAAAGAGAGACAGAGAGACAGACTAGAGCTATTGCTCTCTGCTGCCCTGTTTGGTTGGCTACCTCTGCCACCATTTTGTTGCTGTTCCATCACCACGAACTGGATGCTGTCTGCCCTGTTCCACTCAGCCTTGGACCAGCCAAATATGGACTGATACCTCCACAGACTATGAGCTAGATAAATCTTTCCTTCCTTCATTTCGAGTTGAGTATTTGTCTCAGCAACAAATGAAAAGTAACTAATACACCTTGTTTCATATTCTCTTTTATTACCTTTCATCTTTCTTTCTTTCTCTCTCCATCTCTTTCTCTTTCTTTGTTTTTTTCTTAAACATTTGCTTGACAGAGAGTATAACAATAATTGATATAACATTAGAGGCTGTCCATAATTAGAATACAGAATGATCGATATTCCAAGCATGGTTTTAGTATTACACATTACTGTCCTCAGTATATTTGCTTAGTTTACAGCTATCAGTATATATAGTTAGTGAAAATTCTGCCAATTACCTGCTAGCTTCAAAAACCTGTTGGAGATTTTTAGGACCATTGTCTTAAACATCTTAATCATATAAATACATGGTTTTGCCCTGGCCATGTTTCCTAACTTTTCTCCTAGCTCGCTCTTCATTGTTTAATCCTTAAATTCTCACTTTACATTTAACTATATTATACCTTTCTATTTTTATTTCTTCTTTTGAGTTCTTATTAGGGAGACTATATGATATTTACACATGTAGATCTGGTTTATCTCACTTATGAGTATATATTCAAGATGTACCCACTTATATATGAAGACTTCAAATTTATCATTCTTTATGGCTGAGTAATACTCCACTATATAAAAACACGACATCATTGTGGTTTTAATTTACATTTATCCAATGCCAAAGGACGTGGAGAACTTATTTATGTGCTTTATTTGCTTCAGCACATCTTCTTTAGTCAACTGCCATTGAGAATTACTCACTAAATAAAAAAGCCTGAGAAGTTTTTCATAGCATGAATTATTGCCACTGAGGGGCATTATTCTGGTGAAAAGCAAGCCAACCTCTTAGTGTCATCCTCTCTAGCTATGTAGGTGAGTTTTTAATGTTTTAATCTGGTTTCAGGTGGCTTTGAATCCATTGCTTCAACAGGGAAGAATGAACTTCAGTTCTTTTTGTACTTCCTTAGACTAATAATTTCTACAAAAACATCAGAATATATCAGAGATGCCCTTCAATATTAGATGAGTTTGTCCTATAACACAAGCACTATTCATTCTCAGCTATACTGATGGTAAAACACTATCCTCATCGGGCTCTGATTATAAGAGGACAAATCAATGAATTACGCTGTCTCCTAAATTCTCCTAAACCTAAGGTAGCATCATCAAGGAAATAAAAGGCTAGAAAACAAACAAACATTACAGAATCAAATATTTTTTAAATCACAGGGATATAATGAGACAAACTGAGAAATAAGTCATTCTGGCTTCATGCTGTGAAACCTTTAAAATTATGTGCATTTATTACCACTATCGTGTAGGAAATAGCAAAATGTCAGATTAATAGTGCCTAAAATACACTGACAATTATATTATGTATGAATCACATTCAACCACCATGTGGCTTAGTCAGATTTCCTGTTGCTGGGACAAAAAGACCTGGCACAGCTGAAAAGAAAAGTGCATTTGGCTTGTGGTTGCAGAGGGTTCATTCCATGGTCAACTGTCTGCCAGTAAGAGTCATCATGGTAGAAGGGCCTGGTGGGGTAACTCTGCCCACATCATGGCTGTGAGGAAGCAGAGCTCAGGGGAAGGGCACCGGAGAGGACTAATACAGATACAAGACACTGTCTCCAGAGTCACACCTTCATGACTCATCAAGATACTCTAAGAAGTGTGCTTTATTAATATTATAGTGATTCTCAAACCAATAAAGTTACAATTAAACTTAATTGTCATAGCATACAAGGGATGCCACACATGTCATCATTTATTTCTCTACAATTCAGTAAGTCTGAACTTGTAAGCCTATTTTGTAGATGAAGAACTCACATGATAATGCTTCAACAATGAAATAATTTCTCTGTGATTTGTCACCTAGCAATTGGCAGAAGTCAGATTAAATTCAGATATAAATTCAGACTCCATAACACTTTGCACCCATCTTTTGTTGGCACCCCCCAAAAATATCTTGCAAATGACCCTTCTATAGAGATAGAAATAATTTATTTTCAGTGCTGATTTTTGTCCTTCCACTGGATAAGACCTTGGAGCAAGAGTGAGCTGGTTATAACAGCAACACAACAAGAGATCCATACAATAGCAAAAAAGACTGACAAATCTATTTTCACACATTATATCAAAAATTATTTCTAGGAATGAAGTGGTGCTATTCAAATGGTAATCCAATTTTAAAAACCTATTTCCAGATTTGGAACTCACACATGTAAAGTGGTCATGGAATTCATTCTGCCAACGAATTAATGCATCAAAGATTCCATTGGAAGTTTCCATTGAATTCATCTGGAGTTATCAGGTACAGAAACTGACCTAGCTGAATACGTATTGAAAATCTTCTGGGCGGTGAATTCTGCTCAGAATGCTTGGGGAATATCAGTGAGGAAATTGCTAGCAGGTAGAGCTGCAGATATTATTCAGCTATAAAACAGGATAAATGTAAGTCTTTTGTCAGTAAATGGATGCAACTAGAGAACATACTCTTAAGTGAAGTAAATCACACCAGCATATGCAAATATCATATTGTGTCCTTTGTGTGAGAACCTAAAAGAGAAAACGTACATTGTGTGTTGGTTCCGAAAGAAATGAGAAGACCTGATGAATGTAGTTTCAGAGGACTCACTGAGATTTGTCTCTCAAAGTAAGCCCAGAGCCTCAGAAGACTTTTCTTTTTATTCAGCTTAAAAAAAACAGCTAAGGAATATACATCACTACTTTAATGTATACAGCATATTCCAGACACTGAGCTCACACAAATGCTAACTGATTATACTCCAAGCAGGGGAGGAGGCAACCATTGGTGTCATGTAACAATTAAGCAAAGAACAGGGCACTCACAGGAGGAGCCGCCACCTGCAACTCCAAGCCCCAGCTTTCTGGGACTCCCAAGCAACAGGAGGCAGCCCTCCTAGGGCTCCGTCCATATCTCACTGCGTCTAGACACCAAGTGGCCTTGAATCTTATCTCTGTTAGTACAAGAAAAATGGATGTGAAGAGTACAGTAGATATTGCGAGAAGGGAATGAACTTATTCCACAGGAAAGAGTTACTGAGTTGAGGAGGACAGGAGAGGGAGCAGGGCAAAGAGATTTATCAGTATGTAAGCAGAATGGTGTGGACAGCTGTGCTGTGCATTTCTTCTGGTCTATGGAAAGAAGCAGTTAATACTTGAATTAGCTTCATCTCCATTTTTAAATTGTACCTTTTCTCTTCTTAATTTCTTATACATTTCTTTCTTGTTTTCTTTCTTATTCCAATTTTGCCTGCCTATATCTGGTGATACTGGAAGACAACACTGTTACAACAAATACTATGAAATTCATATTATTTTGTTAAGTGAAATTCTGTATCACTTGTAATTCTTTTCTGTTTTAATTCTAATTTGCACTCTCTTTAAAAAATAAACTTAAAAATGTTTTAAAAATAGAATATGGCTTGGCCTACAACATAGAGCTTTGGCCTGTGGGAACAGTGTTCATTTTCCGCACCTTGTTTTAGAGGAAGCAACTGTGGCCTGCTATCATGGTCCAGTGTGACCCACAGTGTTGTCTCCAACGCAATCCACAATGTTCTGAGAATGCTCCTTACCGTGTAAGGTGAAGCTTGTGATGAACTGAAATGAGCATGGAGAGGACTTTCCCTCAGATAATCCCTGTGTAATGCCATTTCAACTCAGCCAATTTGAGTGAGCAATAAAGTCAATCTCACTTTGGATTCTGTTCCTTGGATGATGTATTCTTTTGTTCTAGAGATAGACAGCGAATGTTTTCAGGGGCCCAGAACTGGGTTAGGAAGTGATAACGCAGACCGACTGACAGGCTATCCAGAACTAGAAACAACCAAATGTGTTTTGACTCTTTCCATTCTGGCTTACTAGAGTCAGAGAAAAGCACCATGCGCAGTGAAACCTGGCCCCCTCGCCCGCCCGCCCGCCCGCCCACCTGCCCGCACACCTGCCCAACCGCCCGCCCGCCCGCTCGCCCACCTGCCCGCACACCTGTGCTCTGTTATTGTGTCCTGAGGGGTTTTACGGATATAAAATGTATTTATGAAGTACCCACTATGTACTGGACACTATAAATTCCCTTGGGAATTCATCAGCAGACAATGAAGATTCCTGCTCTTTGCCGGCTGGGGCTAGATAACAAATAATTTCTAGAGTACATATTGACATAAGGAAAAGTCAAGAGATGAAGCAGAATGTTAGGCAGCTGAGGAAAGTTGGCAGTTTGACATAGGATGGTCAGTGTGGGCCTTGCTGGGTGATGCTTGACCAAAACTTGACAACATGGAGTTTACTGATTTTCTGTAGCAATGGCAGAGGGGCCAGCCATGGCTGGTGCTCTGAGAAAGGAGCATGCCCAGTGTATCTGAGTAACACCAATGTCACTCTGGACAAGGTGTACTGAATGAGGACAGAGAGACAATGAAAAGTGAGGTCATACTGTAAGCCACTGTTTCAACCTGGACTTCTGCTTTGGACAGCATGGGGGCACTATTATGGCACTCAGAGGAAACAAGTGATAGAGTCTGACTTATTTTAGTTTTCTTTAAATCTTATTAATTCAATGCAAGATCTTGCTACACAATTCAGACTTGTAGCAATCCTCCTGTCTCAGTCTCCCCACTGCTGGGATTACAGGTATGGACCACTATGCCCGGTTCTATGGCTGGCACTGCATGTGGTACGTGGAGTTGATCTTGGGTCCTTGTGCTTGTCAGGCAGGCACTTAGACCAATGAGCTATCTCCCCAGCCCTAACTTAACTTTTAAATCCATTCTTCCAACTTTTTTTGTTGAGTTCTCCTATAGATGATAAGAGGACTATCCTAAGACAAAGAAGTGATTAATTGAGAGGACACTACTACAATCAAGGTGGTTTAGACTATGGTGGCAGTTATGGAAGTAGGGCTAGAGGTTCCTTTGGTTGTTTATTCCACTTTTCTATATACATTGAAAGACCAGATTTTCTTTGGAAAACTTTAGGCAAATCAGTGTGATATGACACTTCAGTGGTATGGTTTTACCTCTGTAAATCAGGACCTTTCACTTCCTCATCCTTTAAAAGTTGTCTTGATGTTAAAGCTCAACTGCCTATGTTATAGGGTAATAGTATCATTAAATTTCTCTTCTGGAGGGTTAACAACTTAAGTTTGCAGACCAAAAAAATAGAGAAAAAGAAGAGCTACAAAGATTGCCAGTGTTTTGGCCCTAGCCCTTCAAGGTCAGCGAGGACTGTGAACATAATAGAACCTGTACTGTAACATCCTGTAACTCAGGAGTATCCCAAATTTTCTAATCAAGGAGATTATGGGGTCAAAGAGGAAAGAGATTGACAATGTGTAGTGTGTCTAAGGAGGGTCACCCAGAGAGAAAACATTCTCACAGGCTTTTACCGAGAGCAAACTGGTCAAGCAATGACCATGACTCACTCATATGGCTGACACTGACAAAAGATCTACAAGGTGCTGTACATGGTTCTAGGATAAATCCTAAAGGGATTTGACTGACCTTGTCAGATACAAAAGTTACATTTTTTTGTTAGGTCTTGCTTTAACTTGGTCTTTTTTTTTAATATTATGGCTGGCTCAGTCTGCCCTGAGGGGTAGGGCTGGTGCAACATGTATACCCGGATTGAACTATGGTCCCTGTGGTTGCCTAAGCTTGCCTAAGCAGACACTTTAGACCACTGAGCCATCTTGCTAGCCCTAACTTGGTCTCAATCAGCAGAAAAGTTCAATCATGAAGTAGAAAAAGTAAAGCCACATTAATATGCTGAGCTGTGAAAGGCTCAAGTCAATAGCTTACAACACTGCCAGTCCTGCTGATAACCCACTACTATTATGAATTATTGGACTATACATACAACTACTTTCTCTCAGTTCAATGAGAAAAAATATTTGTACCAATAGTGTTTAGAAAAGTTATTGTGGCCGGGCGTGGTGGCGCACACCCATAATCCCAGCACTTGGGAGGCTGAGGCAAGAGGATCACTGCGAGTTCAAGATTAGCCTGGGCTACAAAAGTGAGTTCAAGGCCAGCCTGAGCTGCATAGTGAGACCTTGTCTCAAAAAGACAAAAAAAAAAAAAAAAAAAAAAAAAAAAAAAAAAAAAAAAA
>PVJA010004172.1:0-50566 GCA_004027025.1 Myocastor coypus | reverse complement strand
ATAAAAGTTATCCTGAATGTCATCTATGTCATCCAGCCTGCTTTTTTGATAGGCAAAGTTTGCTACCACCTATGAACCAGCTTCAAGCCGTTGCAACCTTATGTTCTTATGCCTTGCGTGACACAAGGAAATTCACTTCTGTCATGTTGTGTCCTCCCTGAATTCCTTTTCCTGGGCTATAAACAGGACTTGGATCTGCTGAAACCAAGATCCTAGGACAGTTTTGGGGGCATAGTAGGCACTAAAAGACTATTTACTGAACAAATTAATAAATCATTGGGTACTGGTTTAGCAGGTCTAGATAAATCTTAAGATGCTCAATAAAAATCACCTAGTAGTTCCTCTTAATGTGAAAGCCTAGAACAATAAGAAATATGGTCTCTTAATTGGCGCCATAAAAGGATTTTGGTGCTGTGCTATAACATAAACACATTGACAGAGCAAAACAAATATTCCAATAACTCTCAGAAACAGAAATGTGTGACTTGGATAACAGACAAACTAAAATTTAGAATTGTTATAAATATATTTGCTAACAAAATTTTCCTTCTGCTACTGTTGCCTAACACCAAGGCAACTTTGTTTAAAGTATAACATGTACTGGATTCAATCAAATCCACATTGTTCTATATTTACTTAAAAACATAAAAATTGAAAGCGTCTCCAGATAGGGTTTTCAGCAGGAGTTTGCTCTTGCTGATTCATCAGACACAATTTGTTACTCAATTAACAGCTGGTTGATTAATTCATTGAATTTCCAGTGCACCTTCAACAGTAACCAGAATGTCTGGTTTAAATATTTGGCACGTTGTGCCTTAAGGGAGTTGGAATTCTTTCTCCCTGGCTCTAGAAAATGAATTATGATGGATATAAGCCCATCACAGACAGTCTGTTATTCTTTCATGCTGTTAAGTTATAAAGTCAGGCAAAAGAATATTAATGAGTAAGACACACTGTTAAGGAGGATTTGAGAACAAATCTTGTTTTCTTCCATCCTTTGGTCATGTATGAAGATAGCATGCCTGAGGCCGGGATAGTCACATTGTGACCAAGAAGTGACAAATCTGACAAGAAAATTCAATGTTAAGAGGACAGTGCAAAAGAAAAATCAAAAGAATTGGGTTCCTAGAGGTGGTGGGATTGAGATCCTGAATTACTCAACCAAGACCGCTCCTAGATATTTTTATATGAATGAGATAAGTTCATGTCACTGGCTCAGTCAGTTGAACTTGTCTTCTGTAAACTTTAGCTTAGTGCATCCTATTAAATGCTATTGTTCATAAAGTTTAAGGTCAGCTTCTCCAGCTTTACATGTTATTTAACTATTATATTTTACTGTGACCTCTCCAGGTGCTGGTAAAGATGTTATAATCCTATTACCGAGTTTTATAAGTGAACCCCCTGAATAATTCCCAAATATATCAAGTTGAAATTTTCTTTATGCAGTGTAGATTTTATTTATTTATTTATTTATTATTTTAAAATTACGTATTTGGTTCAGGGTATCACTATGCAGCTCAGATTCTCCTATTTTCAGCCTCCCCTGGGCTGAGCTTATAGGCATGCACCACTAGGCTTGGTCTGAGTGGCCTGCTCAAAGTGCCTGGGGGTGGGGCCAGTGTGACATATGGTACTAGGGATTGAACTCCAGTCCCTGAACTTGCTTAAGCAGGTGCTTAGTCCTCTGAGTTATCTCACTGGCCCTTGTATGTTTATTTTAAAGAAACAAACTCTTGTGCTTTTTGATTTGGTTAACATTGCCTCTAGAAAACACAGACAAGCATTTACAGCTTTCTACTTCATATTTGATCTAGTACTATGATTATGACAGAAGATTTCTCTAACATACTTGCTTTGTGAAGAACATAAAGAATGTCCTCAAAAAAAAAAAAAAAAAAAAAGAATGTCCTCCTCAATTATCATTTTGAAATAAATGGCAAGTACCTTGGGTTACCCTAACTTGAATACATTTATCAACAATTTTATTTTATTTTTGACTATTTTTGAGATAGGCTTTCACTGTGTAATTCAGGTTGGCCTTCAATTCACTATGTAGCCCAGGTTTTCTTTGAACTCATGGCAATCCTGCCTCAGTCTCCCTCAATGATGGGAATACAGGCATGCGCCACCATGCTCAGATTAACATCAATTTTAGAAATGATACAATTAGTAATCTAAACTTATTTCTGATTTCTTTGGGTGATTATGTTGAGAGTAATTCTGACTTTAGTAAACATGTATTGAAACTTTGTGATACACCAGATATCCCAGTGACATAGAATATACCATTAGGACCAATAGAAGGGCTTTAGTTTGAAAATAGAGGTTGACTGTGGCCTTGGAAGGCATTGTGCATTTTCTTGGAAGAAAAATTCCTAAAGAGTGAAATGGGAAATCTTGTTCCCCAGTGGATTCCAATGATCAATGTTAGTGCTGCTGAGAGGGTAGGAGATAGAGACCTCTCTTCCTTTGCCTTGTGTTTCAGTGTGGAGCAATCTCTGTGACTGACAAAATCCTTGCCTCACATCCTCTTCATCAATGGTAGTGGACCTTAGGGGATGAACTTGGCCTTGATAAATCAGTAGCTTCCATCTTTCTTTCTTTGAGGAGTGTTCCAAGTTTCATGGAGGTCTTGGCTGCTAAGGAACGCCTCACACTACATAAATGCATCTGCTTGAGCCTTTCTTTGATCTTCCTTTTTATGAAATGTGCGTTTGAATCTCCATACATCTGACTTTCAGTCACTAAGTGATTTGAATCCACTCTAGTGGGAGAAAAGTATCCTCATCACTACAGGCTTCACAAGGCAATAAGTTCATCACCCATGTTGGTTATGTGGGCCTGGAAGTGGAGGGCAAAGAGTGAGAGGAACACATATCATATTTCATCTTCCCCAAAATCCCTTGTTTCTGTCTCATTCAGTGAAAAGTCTTCATACAAATCAGGCCCAGAAATCTGCAACACGGGCAATCACAGCAATCAATACTACTTATTACAACTTTACCAACTGTACATAGGGAGTGTGTCACACCTGTGTAAGTTGTAGAGATGTGTCAGTGTGAGACTGTACCCTCTAAGACCCCACTGAACCATGAGTTCTGCTGCTCTCCTAAAGCTACAAAGGAATAGGTATTTGGTTCCACTGAGCATGGGGACAAGTATCAGTGGCATTGCTTTACTTCAGGTAGAGTTGTGAGTAAAGAGAGGGAAAAAGCATTAAAAAGACTACTGACAAATGTATATAAACATTTTATTACATGCAGAAATACTTGGAGGAGAAATTTTGGGATTTGAATTTATTCAATCCAAAAACCAAAAATCAGTGCAATTTAAGTTAGTGTGAATGTGACCCTAATCTGATTCATAGATTGAAAAGGATAAACAAAGGTGAACTATGCAATAACTTTTACATTGATCTGATATGTTAGTATCATCATCTTGGTATGCATTCAGTTTTGGAACATTATGATGAGTTTTGTGCTTAGATTTGAAGGTATCTTTTATTTATTTCCAATTTATAGAAATTTTTGTCATAAATTATGCCATCAGAGAATCAGGAAATGCCTTTTGCCTATAGTCAACACTTGCAGAAAGATTTCTGGTATTGCAAAAGGTTCTACCCAGTTCCTGAGGGCCAGCCTGCCATATGTTGTTCGAGGGGATGCCGGGATTCCAAGCTCATACAAGCACAGGTACACTGGGTCAGCCATCACGCCCTTCCTCGCTGCTCTACTCAGGCTCCCTCCACACCTCCCTGCACACCAACCACTGTGCCCCACCAGCAACACGAAGGAAGGCAGTGCGTGTAGCTCCCTAGGTTCCCAGGAACAGCGGTGTTTTTGAGTCTCTTTGCTCTCAGCTGGGAAGTGGAGAGGAGACCAGAACTCTGGACATGGTCTTTGTGGTGCTGAGAGATATGCTCTGTGCTTTGTCTTCAACCCAGATGTCTAACACACAGCTCAAGTTTTAAGCATCCCAACATTAAATTCTTTTTGTGGTACTAGATTTTGAGCCCAGAGGCATTACATCATTGAACTCCAATTCTAGCCATTTTATTTTCTTTTCAGACAGACCTTGCTATGTTACTCAGGCTGGCATTGAACTTGTGATCCTCGTGCCTCAGCCTCCTGAGTATCTGGGATTTCAGGAGTATACCACCTTAACTGGCTCAAAATTGCATTCTTGATTTTCCTTTAAAAGTCTGGTCTTTCTGTAGATTTCCCCTTTGCTTTCAATGACATATTATTTTTAATTGGTCCATTTCTTTCACATCTTACATCTAATCATCAACAAATCATGTTGGCTATATACTCAAAATGTACTCTGAATTTAATAATTTCTCACTAACTCCATAGTACTGTCTGCCTCAGTTACTTTTCTCTTATTGCTGGGACAAAATACTAAACATCAAAAATGAAGGAAGGAAAGGTCACAGTCTGTGGATGTTTCAGTCCATAATCAGTTGGCTCCAAGGCAGAGTGGCACAGGGCAGAGAGTGGCAGTTCATGGTAATGGAAAACAGCAAAAGATGAAGAAAAAGGTAGGAGCAGCAGCCACAGCAGCAAAGCAGCCTCTCTCCCTTCTTTATGTTGCATTCAGGCTATCTGTCCCAGGGTAGGTGTAGCACTTACACCCATAATCCTAACAACACTCACACCCATAATTCCAGCACTGGATCATGAATTAATCACAATCTGCCCCATGACTGCATGAGGCTTTGTGGGGACAACTAGACACAAACCATAATACTACCTTTAAACCAGTGTCAACTCCTGCACAGGTTGTTTTAACAACCTCCCAAGAAGTCTAGTTTCCTTTCCCCACAAGTCTTTTTCTCTTCCTCTAAATCTTATTTTTTTACATCAATTTTGAATTGACCCCTCTATGTGTAAGCAAATCACGCTTGTCCTCAGCTCATAACTCTGTGTTAGATTTCCTTTGATCTCAAGATAATGCCTTATTCCAGGTTATGCTCATCTCCTGGGTATAATCCATTTCCAATAACTAGACAGTGAAGTGACGCTGTGTCACAAAACCTGGACCCTCTTTTTGAAATTCCAGTGGCAACTCCAAAAAGCCAGCCAAACTTGGAACACCTGTCTTGCTCAGTTAGCAAAGCTGGTTTTACATTTGCAATTCTTCTGCTTGACTCCCTAAGAAGGAGACAGCAAGAGTATGCCATCTTCCCTATGGCTTTTGAGTTTTTGAAGCTTACAGACTATTTCCTTCTCCATCATGGTATTGTTGATTTTTCTGTCTCCTTTAAAAGAATACCATGGGCTAGAGAGTTTAATATAACAGAAATATACATTCTTGCATTTCTGTATGCCAGCAGCGAAATAAAGCTATGCTGTCGGCTGGTTCCTTCTCAAGGTTCTGAAAGGGAATTGGTTCTTTTCTCTCTTATATCCATTGTGGGCAACACTTGGCTAGTCTGCCTTGCAGGAATTTGCACTAGCTTGATATTTGTCTTCATATAAACTTGTTCTATTTTAAATCTGGCATGGTCTCATCTCACAGTCCTTAATTTTATATGAAGAGCGGATTTCCCAGTAAGATCAAATTTACACTTAATAGAGATAAGACTTGGATTGTCTTCTTGTGAATAATAATAGTAATAACAATAAAAACAGGATTGATTGATAAGTTCCACTTTGCTCAAGTTGCTTAGTCCTGAGTCTCCTCTCTCTCCTCTTTGTTGGATGACATTTTCTGAAACTGTATACATCTAACATGTTGAGTCACAGGAAGTTGGTACCTCCAATACTTTCTTCCTATTATCCAGCATCTGATATTTACTGATTGCTCTTAAATAATGATGGTGACACCTACTACCTCATTTTTCTTAATGTAACTCAAAACTTGTTTTTCTTTTTCTAAAAGGGATCCTCAAAGGGCTAGTTATGAGGTCCCTTCTGAACCTATTTCTGACTTCTAGGAATGGTGGTGGGCAAGGTCTTTGAATGGGTCTTTCATGAGGCTCTTAGATTAAGAATTTAACACAAAATTTGTGCAAGTGAAGTCTAGGTATGTAAATCTGTAAAGGGTCTCCTCCTTTTGCCGTGCAATTCTGAGTCCTCAACCTTTCCCTAGAGATTCTCTTCCAGCCAATAATGTACAAAATTAGTAAAGTGTGTGAGCATTGATGATGTTCTTTTATCAAGTATTTCGGTTATCTTTAGGGTACATGTGAGGGCATTACATTTGCTAGCTTCCTTTTGCAGAGCCAGGTGACTTTTTTTGGCCAATAACTGATTTGCAAGAGTGATGTTTCTCACTTCCAGGTGGGAGAATTTGCCAGTGAGAGAGCTCAAGCAATTTCCAGACAGTGGTGGTTCCATTCCTGGTTTGGGGGTGGGGGGAGGGGCTGACGTGTTGAGAAACAAAACCCTGGTCTGTTTCAGTTACTCTTCTCTCATTGCTGGGACAAATATCCAACACTCAAAAGTAGGGAAGGAAAGGATTATCTAACTCACAGTTACTGGCGGTTTCAGTCCCTACTCATCTGGCTCCAAGGCAGACCCACAGGACAGAGGAGTAACTGTTCAGGGTGTTGGCAAAGAGCAAGACCATAGCTCAGTAGACTAAAGCACCTGCAAGCAGACATAGAGACTGAGGGTTCAATCCCCAGGCCTGCAGTGTCAATCCCACCCCCAGAGCATGCTGAGACAGCAATTGAGACTGGGTGCAGTGGTGTGGGCTTGTAATCCCAGTACTTGGGAGGCTGTAAACAGGAGACTCACTCAGTCCCATGTAGTAGTAAGACCCTGAACACTCTATAGACCCTTCCCTAAAAATATTAAATAAATAATAATAATAATTAAAAAAAAAGAGCAAGAGCAAAAGGGAGGAGTAGCAGCAACAATGCAACAGAGAGTAAGTCTGTCTCCCTTATGTGGCATTCAGGCTGTCCACCCCAGCAGCCTCACACCCATAATCCCAGAGCATTTATACTCATAATCTCAGCAACACTCATACTCATAATCCCAGCACTAGATCATGAATTCATCACAAAGTCTAGAAGTCAGCCTCATTTTTTTTTTTTTTTTGTCTTTTTGAGACAGGGTCTCGCTATGCAGTTCAGGTGCTGGCCTTGAGCTCACTTCGTTAGCCCAGGCTGGTCTCAAACTCGTACCGATCCTCCTGCCTCAACCTCCCAAGTGCTGGGATTACTGCATGAGGCTTTGGGGAGACAACTGGACATAAGGTATAACAGGGTCCATCTAGATTCTAACTCTAAAATAACCCAGATCTTGGGGTTCTGTGGAGTTTAGCATAACAGAACTTATACCTTTTTCAAAACAGAGATCTAAAGTTTACAGAATATTTCCACATTTTTTGCAATAATTCTGTCATAATAAATAGAAACTGTAGGAAAATTGATCACTGAAAATAGTTTGGATATCTTAAAATGTCCAATGGTCAAATGCAAAAAAACAAACAAACAAAAACAACAACAACAAAAAACCCTCTGTTATTGACTATGCTCATAAAATTAAGTATTTTTGTTTGCGATATTGCTGTAAGATTTTTATATAAACTCATTTTCACAGTTTCGGTTGGACAAGATCAGAGGTAGTGGTGGTGGCTCAAAGGTGCTAAATGAACTGATTAGAGCAAGAGAGAATTTCTCTTGGGCAGATCATACTCCAAAGCATCTTGATGTTCCCATGCAACCCAATTCCCACCCCAGAGAATGCTAATCTTATTTAAAAAGTATAGTTGTAGCATTTTTAGATTCTTCTATAACTATTGATCTAGCATTGAAAAAGGTAAATTCCAAGAGACTTAGAAAAAAAAGCGTGTTTTTTTTGTTTTGTTTTTCACATATGATCTAAAACGTAGGGCATGGGCCAGTGTTGTAGCTCAGCAGACTAAGTGCTTGCTTAGGTAAGCACAGGGGCCAGGGTTTTATCCCTGGCACCATATACGGAACTAGTCCGGCCCTCAGCCCACTGAGCCCGTGATGGAGTCTGGGTGTGGTGGCACACACCTACAACCCCAGCACTAGGGAGACAAAAATCAGGAGGATCACTACGAGTCTGGGCTATCTGGTGAGACCCTGCACACAAAAAAGGAAAAACAAAACTTAAATAAATAAATAAAATAAAATAAAACAAAACATAGAACAGCATATTCAGTACTTTGAATGTACTATTGCCAGTCTGTATGGGGTAGATTCAAAGGTTCCATATGCGTTTCAGAAAAAAGAAGGGAGTCTGTAGCTCAGACATAATTAATGAAATTGTGTGTGAATGATAAATTGTACAACCTCTCTACCCTAAGAAAGAGTGAGATTTTTAACCTGAAGCTTCAAAAAATATCATTGGTGTTTAATGTTGAAATCTACACTTAGTATTTTGTAAAAGAATGTGTGAGTTTCTTGAGGTCTGGGGCTGATACGATGGGCTAATTCCTTTGGTGCTAGGCACACAATATGTGTATTTATGTGTGTCTTTGTGTGTATCAGTGTACATGTCAGAATGGATGTGCAAGTGTATGAAAATCAAGCATACATTTTGAAGTTGTACCATCAAACTGAATATAAGTTATCATCTAACTAATTATTAAAATACTAAAAACCAAAATAACTAAAATTATTTTTTAAAGAACACCCTTTGAAATTTCAGTTGGTTTATGAGGTGGCTTCTGATTAAATTAGTTAAGAGATGATTTTATAAGTAACATTAGAAGTCAATTAGTCTTAGAGAAATCCCTTGATTATTCATCGTCTTCACTACAAAATAAGGATATGAGGGGTCATTAGATGGAAAATCTAAATTTCTTCAGCACAAAGCAGTCATTGTGCTATATTTGCAACGTAGCAGGAATTCCAGAAAGAACATTCAAATCTAATTTGGGAATTTTGGACAGGGTAGGAAGTTAGGGCTCAGAGGAGAAAGAAAGTAACTATATTTTTGACTTTCTATGAATTGAGGAGTAAAAAAAAAAAAAAAAAAAGCATACATTTTGCTTTAAGCCATAATGACAGTATCTTAGTCTCCACTATTCTTTCTCCAAGCCTTCAGAGCAGTCTGCAGATAGTTGAAGTAGGCTGATGAGGTGGTAAGAGGCTGTTTCAGTTCTGAAAACTCAGGCTCATCTTAGAGACTTTCACTTCCTTCCCAGAGATTTTTCCTTAAGCAAACATATACAAGTGTACTCTTTTTTGTGGCTTTGAGAAACTCCAAAGCCTATCACTTGAAGAAGTTTTCCAATTTCCTTGATAGTTCCTGGAATTCCTTCATCAGAGACAATTTCACAGAAAGAGAATAAAATAAGCTGTTGGAAAGGCTGACTACCAGATTCAAAAGATTTTTAAATCATTGTGAAAATCAGCACATCCAATCCTTTAAAAGGGAGTTGATTTGAATTACTATCAGGCAGCTGAATCCAAAGGTACTAAAAAATCTAAGAAAGAGACCACTGAGGAAAAAAAGATATAAGGTTTCCTTTTCAATAATCTTGCTTAGATTTAGCTTTGCTCATTGTTTTTCCAAAATAATGCCTCCAGCTAGGGAGGAAAAGGTAAAACAGGAAATGAAGTCAAGTCGTTTAGTGTTTTACTAAACAAAAAGCATCACTAATTAATGTGTTAATTGAAATTAAAACATTACATTTGAATATGCATATTTAGATATGGAAAAATTTCAAAAGTATGGAAAAATTAAAAAATTAAAACCCAAGTTTTGTTGAAAATATTAGTTTTAAACTCAGATGAATATTGTAGTTTTAGAAATGAAATACAGTGAATAAAATAAAAATTGATCTTCTCTAAGGAAGCAATTAAGATTTTCTAAAAATTGATTTCTGGAGTTAATTCCCTATCCAAAATTATTATTACATTCTTGACTGAGGCAGCTTTGCATTTTGATCAGGCAGGATTTAGCTTTCCTTAGATAATAGTGAACACACTTCACTGCCTCAATAACCTTCCTGTGACATTTTCTCACACAAAATAGTGAAAATGCAAGTGTCAAGACTGATGCTGGCCTCTAACTCATTCAGAAGTATAAAGGGTAAGATTAATGTGTTTCTTATTCATGACAGTACAGAAAAGGTAAAAATAGAAACTTTTAAGATAAGCATAAGGTCTGTTTTATTATGTATTTCCTATTTCTATGTACAGTACATGAATAATTTGAGTTATGTATGGTCTTTTAAACAATGTACTCTAAATATAAGGAGTACATTTTTTCAGCTCATATTGGTCTGCTTAGAAAAAGAGGAGCAGGTAATTTCAAGTTTTGTATGTTAATAGAGTTTAGAAGATGACCTAAGGGGATACCATGAGTTGCATCCATTCTAGAACCATGTGTTAGCTCTAATCCATATGTGTTCCCAACTGGGGTAGACACAGGCTTCCACAGACTAAACCTATTTTCCTTTTTTTGGGAAAGAATATGAACTACCGGTATGCTAACCATTGCTGACATGCAACTTTTTTTACTTTTTATAATCAAATATAATTCAAATTCAGTTCTTTACTTGCGTTAGCCAAATTTGGAAGCTTATCAGAATATAGGACAGATGTTTACCATTATCTACAGTGTGGAGAGAGAACATTCACAGAAACTGCTGCACCATACTGAACTCAAGCTCAGGGTTCAATTTCCCTTTTAATAATTGGGTTCTGATCTTGCACATTTCACCGAATGTGAAAGACAGTTGGTCCCTGGCAATAGCAATTAGCCACTCTCTCTTTTCTCTTCTTCAGAAGTCTTGGAAGTTTTTGTGTTACAAATAGAAGACTCACAAATCAGAAAGCACTTTAGTGAGTGACAAAGGCCAGTGAGAAGTCATAAGTGACTTGAGTCAGCACACACTGGACTAAGAGGCTGGCCTTTGTACGTGTTATTTCAAATGGCTTCAGGACAGCTGTCCTTCTGGGAAGAGAGGCATAGAGGCCTGGGGACAAATGAAAACCATTCAGGCTTGAGCTTTACACCTAGGGTAAAATTTGGGATGTTAAAAATTGATTTTTAAAAATTTTACTAAATTTTAGAAAAGCATATCATGCAGAAATGAAAAAAAAAACTGAGACTAAAAATCGAGATTGCAAATACTTCTGAAATCCTAAATTTCACTAGCAGGAAGTTTTGGGTTTCCATTGAGCTCCCTCCTGGATCACAACATCAGCTCTCGTCTCAGTGGACCAAAGACTAAGACGGTCCTCCCAGAGAACAGAGCCATGAAGAACAATGGGTGAGTAAGCGGCTTTCAGAAAATCAGAATCCGAGTCTAATTAAGAAGCTCCGTCATCCTTAGGTCAGTGACTTCATCCCTAGGCCAGCGATTGCTGGCCTCCTCCCAACTTTCTTTTCTGTCAGTGGGAGGGCCCACTTACAAAATGTCATTTTTGCTGATCTCTGAACATGAGACAAGAATCTTTCTAAAGAACTGGGTTCAGTAAGTGGAAGGAATTTTGACTTGTGTCTTTATATTGTTCAGTGATCTCATTTTGATAGAAAGGAAATTATGGTGCTTAGAAGATGAAGGTGATGGGTGGGTCCAAGGTCATACTCCATAACCAGAAGTAGAACCCAGACCTCTGGCTGTCTGGCCCAAGACCCTCTCCTCAGCACTGTCCATCCACACAGGCTAACTGTATTAGCAGAGGAATTCTATTTCTCCAGACATGTATAAGTACGGTAACTTACCAACTGACGTGGTATTTTCTAAGTGCTTTTATTTGAAATTGAAAATAAAATTGCACAGTAAAAGTTAATTGTAGGAGTTTATAGTCTAAGTACATGTAGAAGATTTGATATTATTACAAATTACAACTGTTGATCATTTAAAATCCTAGGAAACAGTTTCAGGAATTGGTATAGAATCTTTATTTTTATATTCTCACGATAAATTACTCAGCCTTATTCCAAGTAATACATCTATCACTTAACTAGGTTACCTTTATATTTATGTGTCTTTTGTTTGTTTTTGTTCCTTCTTTGTTAAATTTCTACGTGCACAACTAGGGGCTCTAACTAGAGATATCATTGGCAAAGTCATCATATTCTACTACTATTTGGAAATGCAAAAGATAAGAAATTACTGTGTCAACTACCATTTTAGACAAGGATCTTTAAAATTGGAAAGCATTAAGACAACAGTCCTCAACCTGTGGGTCATGACTCTGGCGGGGGTCGAATGACCAAAACACAGGGGTCACTGAAAGCCATTGGAAAGTATATATTTAAACCCATGCTAGGCCATAGTGAAATGTTATTTATTGGAATTAGTTATAAATGTTTCTCAACATATAGTTAAATATTGTTTTTGTGATTAATCACCATGTTTAAATTATGTTTGATTTGTAGCAATGAGAATACATAATGCATATCAAGTATTTACATTCTGAATCATAACTGCAGCAAAATTACAGTTTTGAAGTAGCTACCAAAATTAATTTTTGGTTTGAGGTCACCACAACATTAGGAACTGTATTGTGGGGTCACAGCATTAGAAAGGTTGAGAACTACTACATTAAGAAATCACTTAGTTTAGTCCACACACTTTGTAATTAAAGAAACTGGACAGTAGTCAGTAATTAGGAATTTGTAAGTATTTGTTGAAATGAATGACTAGAAGTTTTCTTCTCAGGTAACATGACATAACCCGTGCATGAAGGTGTGACTCCCGCACTGATTGCCTTTACCCTCTATCATGTTCATTTTTTCAGTGTATTTCATCTGCTAACTAGAAATTTACGTTGAACATATATTCACCAGGGAATGTTAGCCCATTACTGCTGCTACTTACAGCTCTTTTTAAATAGTTGGTTTTGCTTTTTTTTGTTGTTGTTGTTGTTTTCTTACATTTTGTTCTGGCTCTTAAGATGATAATTGCAGTTTTAAGCTTTACTGCATCTCCTTTATCATTTTGTGAGTTATTTTCTAGGAGACAATAGAGATGGAATTTTACAAAGAAGATTAGAATTGAAGTTTTCACTTTGTTGGCTGAATTCTATATATTGCAGCCTATTCTTTGTCCTGTTGACACAGTATTTTCATCTTTACCCACTATGGGTGGTATATTTGAACCTAAGTCAGCAAAATTAAACTTCATTGGTCTTGAGAATGGCTCCTAATTTGTGCACTGATAGACACCTCCAGGTTCTTAGTTTATATTGGTCTTCCTTTTGATCATGATAATATTTTACGTCAATGGGAATAAATTATTCCTTGGAAGTCGTCCAATTTTATTATGATGATTTCTCAAGTTTCTCCTTCTGAAAGAAAATGAATCCTCTTTATGTCTTGTCATTTCTCATGTATAATTCTAATTCGTCTTCACATTTTATATGCCTCTTTTATTAGAGTTCATATTGTTCTTGATCATGTAAATCAAACTTTTCTCACCATTTTCTAACCCATTAGAACCATATAATGATTTATTCTAGAGCACAATGAGGCCTTAAAGAGCCAGAAATCACTGTTTTTCTGCTTTGTACGATCTATAAAGAAGGGTTCCTTCTCTGTTGGATTCTGTAGTTTGAAAGTTTTTCTTGACCTAAAAACAATGTATTTTTTTTTAGTAAAGTTCCAATTGTTTTTTTCAACCTTTACTACCAATTACATATGCAATTGCCTTCGGAATTTCTCATCAGCACAAGAGGACTTGTTACTGATTGTGTTACTGCACCAAGGTGATAAAATTTCCTGAGAATCTTGAAAGAAAAAAGGGAGAAAGTGAACTGAACACTAAAACTTAATGTTGCCAGAAGCCCTCGTGGTTATCTTGAGTGAAGGCAGGCTTTCCATTAGGCTATTAGAAGTGTTAAAATATCCCACAGTCCCACAGAATAACGCTTTAAAGTCCTTCAGAAGCCTAAGGTTGTGGTGACAGCTTTAATTAACCCTTTTTTACTGTTTCGTAGGTAAGCTGAGATTAAATGATGCTATCAGTAAGCAGTGGATTGGGTCTCAGCTTTATTTTGATGCCTAATTCATGTTCTTTTCATTAGTCAATACTTCCTACTCTCTAGAAGGTAGGAATAACCATACTGGCATGTCTGTCACTGAACCTCCAAAGTACATGAAGATTCTGGGAAACCCAGAATCTTTGGGAGTTAAGACTTGACAAAATCAAGGGGACCCGGCGGGATGGCTCAGTGGTCTAAAGCGCCTACTTGGGAAAGCTTGGGCAGCTGCAGGGACCGCAGTTCGATCCCTGGCACCACATACTGCGCCAGCCCTGCCCTTGGGACAGGCTGAGCCAGCCATAAAAATGAGTGAATAAACAAACAAAGGTTCTGAAATAAGAAAAAAAAATAAAAAATAAAAAATTGGCCGGGCGTGGTGGTTCACGCCTGTAATCCCAGCACTTGGGAGGCTGAGGCAGGAGGATCGGTGCGAGTTCGAGACCAGCCTGAGCTACAAAAGTGAGCTCAAGGCCAGCCTGAACTGCATAGCGAGACCCTGTCTCAAAAAAGGAAAAAAAAAAAAAAAAAAAAGACTTGACAAAATAAAAAAGCAGAACTTTTGTTAGGCAGTCTTAAAGCACCAAATGGTTTTGAGAGCCTCTATGAATCTCTTTAAAATACGGGAGTAAGCCTAAATTGTACACAATATAAACTTGGAAGTTTCATAAACCCAACCCAGTTCTACACAACATGGAGCAATTTTGACATTTAGGATGCCATAATTTCCCCTAGAACACCTTGAGCTGAGCCTCTGATTGGTCTTGATAATTACTTGAACATACTGGTAGGCATGGTTATTATTTTTAATACAGAAACCACAGCCCAGAGCATTTGAGAATGTTATAGGAGATTACATAGACAGTTGGCAACAGAAAGCTACAGGTCCAGAGTCCATGTTCTTCTGGATGCATCAATGTCTGGTTTCTTGCAGACCAACTAAATACCCTGTGGTTTGAGAGTGTCTCAGTTACTTTTTTCTCATTGCTGGGACAAGATACCCAACACCTAGAATTAAGGAAGGAAAGGTTTATTTAGCTTACAGTTAGTGGATTCCATACTGAGCTGGCTCATGGAAGAGGGCAGTGGTTTGTGGAAGTGGAAAATAGCAAAGAGGCAAAGGAGGGGCAGCTGTGGCAGCCAGCTAGTCTCTTTCCCCTCCTTACATCTGTATGCAGATTAACTGCCCCGGGGTGAGTGTAGCCCTCACACCCATAATCACAGCATTGGGTCAAGAATGAATCACAAACTCTAGAAGCTGCCCCAAGACTGCATGAGACTTTCGGGGGAGGGGGACAACTAGACACAAGCCATAGGGAAAGTAATGAAAAGAAGGCAAATCCCAGAGTAAGCTTCACTATTAAGTTCATGGACTGAGAAATTGTGTTTGCACTTTGCACTACTGACTTCTTGGAGCTAATGTGACAAAAATGTAACCACTTCTGTATCGATCTAAAGTCAATGGCAGTGCATCAGGATGGCACATATTTGATCAACACTGTGTGTGTGTGTGTGTGTGTGTGTGTGTGTGTGTGTCTGTGTGTTTTGTTTTAAAGCATTGGAAGGCTACTGATACATTTGCCATGCATGATGAGTATCCTTCTTTCCCTCATTGAAGCAAAATAAAATTTCTACTCCTTCATCTTAAGTTTTGCTTATCAATGTCTATTCATAGAAAAATGTGAAAGGGTTAACTCATTGTTTCCTGGTTTAAAATTTTACACTGTAAAGAGAGCAAAGCCATATTTTGCCTCCTTCAGCAATGCATACAGGAAAATAACATCAGCATCCAAATCACACCAGCCCCATAGTAGGCAATCATCAAAGTAAAAGAACACAGAATCCATCTTCCATGAACTAGGAGGACTGCTGTGCTGCTGGTGAAATTATCCATGATTAAAAGGAGGAGAGTTCAAACTGCAATAACCTGCTGAGGATGGAAATGTTGAACTCATTTTAGATTTGGCTGTTTACAGGGAATTTCTCTGGCTTTTGCCTCTCCCAGGCAGCTTGTATATTAGAAGAAAGCAAAAATGTATTATTAATGCTCCGGCCATAAACGGAATGCATTCCTCTAAGAGTATTCCTTAAAATTTGAGTTTGTAGCATTCATCTTCAGCAGTCCCTGGGGGTGAAGATACATTTGCTTGGAGTCTTTTCCAGCTGTCCAATCTTTAATAAAACAACTGGTGAACAATTACTTCATTTACCTCCCTTTGCTGAGTGACACTGATTCCCAGGGTTTACAGGCTCAAATGTGCCAAATTGGAGGTGATCGTGGCAGTGCATAATGTGGTCACAAGAAAGTACATTGTTTGTTCTGCAAAGTGCATTGGGATGACAGCTTCCTTTCGTGAGGGTGTCTGTTTAGCCACAGAACTTGCCAGGAAAAATACAAGTCTGGCTCTATAAGGCCTGTGTTTTATAGAGAAAAAAAAATAGTCCAAAATATTATGTGAATTTTTTTTTCTGTTTTCGCTATACATTTAGAATGTAGTTGGCTGCAACTATCAATGCAATAAATGACTTATGTGATTTCTTAGAGCTATTAGTTAGGTTAGACCCCAAAGCAGTGAATGATAAATAACTGTAGAGGGATCTGAAACGACAATGTTTTCCATATTTACCTGCTTAAGATGATCACAATTCCATTCTGACTTCAGTGAATTGAGGGGGAAAAAATCACGTTCTTGTGAATGAGAACAACCAGCTGATCCCAATCGGTCACTGTGTCTTGCAGTCTTCGCTGTGTTACATACACATCTCTGGTCAGAAAATGGAATGCACGAAGTCAATGTAATGAGCAACTGTTAACTGCCTTCACTTTGGTAATTGGAAGGTTTTTGTAGAATAAGTGGATAATAATTATTATGACCAAGTTTGGCTTCCCTGAATAATGCTACCAACTTAATTAGTAAAAATTTACTCCATTTGTGGCACAAGTGCTTACCTGACAAGTGCAGGGTCGGGAGTTCAAACCTCAGCCCCACACACACAAAAAAATTAATTTGATTTAAAAATTTGCTCCAGCCTGCAATCTGTGGAATGCTGTGTACAAAGTATGCAAGTCCATAAGCATTTTCATCAATTTTATCATATACACAATTACTCAAAATTGCTTTAATCTTAGTCCTTTATTATCTTGAAGATACTATTATGCTATAATGTAGGTACTTGAGCTTAACATTACTATCTTTCTGAGTATCAGACATCTCAGACTTAACGAGGTATTTGTATTATCTGTCAATTATTGATATTCTTTTTCTGTCTTTTTAAGACAGGGTCTCACTATACAGTTCAAGCTGGCCTTGAGCTCACTTTTGTAGCCCAAGCTGGTCTTGAACTCACATCGATCCTCATGCCTCAGCCTCCCAAGTGCTGAGATTACAGGTGTGCGCCACCATGCCTGGCTAATCATTGATATTCTAATGAGGGATATTTAATTTAGAAACTGCTTCCTTAGACAGAAAATACAAGTCCTTATTAAAAGGCAAAGTAATTGTACTTTTCTTTGATAGTGTAATTTGGTTTTGATGAATGAACGCTTCAGGCATAATCTGGGCCAATGTTTGTGCAAAAAAAGCTACCACAAGAAATTATTCTTTCTGGGACCCTGTTCTCCAGGGCTCAATGGCTCATTGTCTGCTCTGCCGCTAATACCTGATTCTTGGGTTTGTAATGGAAATAGGAGATTAGCAAGAAGCAAGGCAGTCTTTCCAGGTTTAGTAAGGACGTTAAAAACAGCAGGACATGAATTTGTTTTTAATTGTTATTAACTAACTCAGAGAATGAATGTACAATACATTTTGGTAAATTATGGGTTAATTTTTTTTTTTTTTTTAAATTGCATGGTTGTGGATGTCACTACATAGTTAAGAAATAGTGATATGGTAATATGAGGATAATGATTTCATTTTTTTATTCCATTTAATAAGAAATAATATTGCAACAGTTTCAAAACACATTAGTAATACTTTCCCAGTAATTGATACAATGCATGTTATTGTCTTCAGAGTAGTTGTTCAAAGCGCAGGATTCAGACATGATAATTTTTCTAGTCATTATTGGTACAAAAATTTCTTCTCATTGAACTAAGAGAAAGTAGTTGTATACATAGTCCAATATTGCATAATTACAGTGGGTTAGTGGCAGAATTGTCAATGTTTCAAGTTGTTGATTTAAGCCTTTTTCACCTCAGCATGCTAACGTAGCTTTACTTTTTATGCCTCGTGGTTAAACTTTTCTGCTGGGTGGCTAAGGGAAAGTTAAAGCAAGACCTGTATAACAAAACATGTAACTTTTGTATCTCCCAAGGTCAGTCAAATCCCCTCAGGGTTTACTTTGAAATCATGTACAGTGCTTTGTAGTACTGTTGTCAATGTCAGCTGTCTGGATGAGTCATGGCCATTGCTTGACCAGTTTGCTCTCTGTGAAAGCCTAAGAGAATGTTTTCTCTCTAGGTGACTCTCCTTAGGCACACTATACATCATTAATCCCTTTACTCTGTGGCCCCATAAACCCCTTGAACAGAATTATAGGATGTTACAGCACAGTTTCTCTTATGTCCTAAATCCTCATTGACTTTGAAGGGCTAGGGCCAAAATAATGGCAATTCTTGTAGCCCTTCTTTTTCTTTACTTTTTTGTCTGTAAACTTACATTTTTAATCCTCCAGAAGAGAAGCTTTGTGATACTATTTTTTGAGATTATGTGGATCAAAATAATCTGGAGACCTGTGCAAGTTGGGAAACTTCGAATTAGTTGTAGAATAGGCCCTACTCACAACAATTTAAGCAATAAGGACCTCTCCTGTGGTCTCATGAGCTCAGAGGCACAATGGGCCTTGAGCATCTCAATTCTGTTACCTCAGTACATTCTCTAATGTTTTTGGTGCCACCATTTCCTGTCCTTTTTCAGATGAATTTCTGTGCTTCTCAGGAGACTCGGTTGGGGGGGGGGGGGAGAGAGAGAGAGAGAGAGAGAGAGAGAGAAAGAGAAAAAGAGAGAGAATTTTTTCTTGTACCCCTGTTCTAGTATTTCTAGAGTACAGCCCAACTGGCCATGTTAAGTCAACTGTTCACTGTTCACTCTTAGTTTACCCTAGCCAAACAACCTGGTGGGGTTGGGGAAATGAGTAAAATCATTTCCATCATAACTGTGTGAGTAGAGTGTTCGGGGTGTGGGCACAGAAGGATCTGGGCAGATATAATTATAGGGCTGTTATGGTTTATGTCTAGTTGTCCCCTCAAAGCCTCATGTAGTCATTGGGCGGGGACTTCTAGAGTTTGAGACTTGATCCATGGTCCCTGGGACTATGGGTTTCAGTACTGATGGGATTATGGGTCGAAGTACTTCTGGGATTATGGGTGTAGCCTAAGGTGGAGGCTAATGCAGAGAGCCTGAATGTAATATAAAGAGAGACAGAGAGATAGACTCGAGCTGTTGCTGCTGCTGTGCTGCTGTGTTTAGTTGGCTGCCTCTGCCACCATTTTGTTGCTGTTCCGCCGCCATGAACTGGATGCTCTCTGCTCTGTTCCACTCAGCCTTGGGCCAGCTGAATATGGATTGAAACCTCCACAAACTGTGAGCTAAATAAACCTTTCCTTCCTTCATTTCTTGGTTTTGGGGGCAATACATCTGATATCAGTGTGTGTGGGTCCTCTCCTGGGCTGCTGGTGGCTCACCCAGTGTTGGGACCTCACATGGAAGAAAGAGTTTTCTGACTTATTCACATCCAGAAGGCCCCACCTCCTAATACCATCACCTTGAGAATTGAACTTCAATATGCACTTTTTGTTATTGTTGGGTGAGACGAACATTCAGTCAATAACTGGTTGTTATGGTTTGTTTCTCGAAGTTCCTGAAAGGCCCATGTGGTTGTAGGTGGGAAGTTTTGAAGGTGGCTGGATTAGGGTGTGATACTGTGATGGTTAAACAGGTGATGTTGGAATTAAGAATGTCCTCCCCTGGGTGGAGCCTTGATGAAATATAAAGGGACCAAAACAGCCATGGCATGCCTGTCTTCTTCTGCCACGTCCCTCTGCCATGTTACCCTGTCTCAGAGTCTGTGACTATTGATTGAAACCTCTGCAAACTAAGCTGAAAGAAACCTTTCCTCCTTCAGACCTAGGTCTTGGGTGTTTTGTCTCAGCAATGAGAAAAGTAACTCAGACGCTGGTAGTATGGATGGAAAGCTTCCTGGCCACTACTCTTTGTGTAACATTACCCTTTTCTATGACGTATATTCTGATTTCTGAATTATGTTTTATTATGGTGGAACTTCAGCAGATTTGAAGACTCAGGATTCAAAACAACAGCACAACAATATATCTGAGAATTTCCTGTGGCAAAACCCAAAGCTAGTGGATATATGAATTTGGTAACGTGAATATAAACTCAGACAGTCATTGCACTGTGTGATCGTACCCAGGTTCCACCACTGTTTAGCTGGCAGTTAGTTGTGTTGCACGGGCTTAAACACAAAAGGAAAATAGCTAAGCAGCTTAAGAATAGTATCTAAGCCTGTTTTGTTTATCAGTTGAGGCTGGCAGATTTAGTAGGAATATAGAACACCCTAGTAAAATACGAATTTCTTTATTTCTTTTCTTCTATCATTCTGAGACAGGGTCTCACGATGCAGTGCAGGCTGGCCTTGAGCTCACCTTTGTAGCCCAGGCTGATTTTGAATTCATAATGATCCTTTTGTCTCAGCCCTCTGAGTGCTGGGATTATAGGTGTGTGCCACCATATCTGTCTAAATATGAATTTCTGATAAACAATGAAAAGAGTTATTATAAGTATACCCAATGTAATATTTGAATATTTACTTGAAATTTAAATTCATCTGTCCAGAACTTATTTTCTTTTTTTGGTTGGGGGGGAGATGTATATTTAGAATTAGCCAGCTAGACTCAGTTTAGATGATTCCAATTTTGTTAGCAACATCCAATACATCATAATCAGGAACCAGTCGAACATATGCCTTCTTCTCTCCATCAGCCCTGATTAGGGTATTGACCTTGGCAACATCGATGTCATAGAGCTTCTTTACAGCTTGCTTGATTTGGTGCTTATTGGCTTTGACATCCACAGTGAACACAAGTGTGTTGTTGTCCTCAATCTTCTTCATGGCTGACTCTGTGGTCAGGGGGAACTTGATGATGGCATAGTGATCAAGCTTGTTTCTCCTGGGGGCACTCTTCCAAGGGTATTTGGGCTGCCTCCGGAGCCGCAGGGTCTTGGGACGGCGGAAGGTGGGTGATGTTCTTATCTTCTTCTTTCTGTGGCTAAGGATGCCTTTCAGCACGGCCTTTTTGGCCTTCAAAGCTTTTGCTTTGGCTTCAGCTTTGGGAGGGGCAGGAGCTTCCTTCTTCGCCTTCAGCGCCATCTTGGTAAAAAAACCAGAACTTATTTTCTTTTGTCAACATTAATACAAGCATGTTGTAGCATAGTGCCTAGAACATAGTAGGTGATTAATTTTTACTTGTTGAATTGAAAGACATGTTTTAATTCTTTAAATATTAATTAAACTACCTTCTGGTTTGAAATGAAAGAATCTATTTTTAGGTACACTGGTAATTGAAGACAAAGTATTAATTCATAAATATGCCTAACACTAGACAGGGCTCATGTTTGTCCATTTTTTCAGTTTGTGTTACCTGCTGAGATCGTTGTCCATCCATGGCCTACTAAAACCAATCTTCAATAGACAGAATGTTTCAATAACTGCTGTATCTCACAACATCATAGATAGGGTAAAACTTATAGTCATGAAAGGTGTCTGGATGATAAAATGACTTTTTTAGAAACAATCCCTGCTTTCAGAAGGTCTGCATAGTGTACATTTTCATTATTTTACTTTATTCTAATGATTCTTTTATAATGGTACAACATTAAATTTTTAAAAATGTATTTGGTACAGGGTCTTCTTCTGCAGCTCAGACTTGTAGTGATCCTCCCATCTCAGCCTCCCCAGTGCTGGGATTACAGATGTGTACCACCACATCTTACTGGCCGAAGGTAGGATGGGTACGGCATAATGCTTCTTTTAGTATCTTTTTTCTATCTTCTCACCCCTCAAGATTGATGAGTGATGATAGTTTACTTGTCACCTACAGGTAACAAAAGAGGACAACTATGTTCTCTATATGTGCCCATTACATGGAATAGGCTCAATTTACTCAACACATAGGATTTCAAGGCTTCATGGATCAGCTAACATCTGCAGCCTCCTCAGAATCTGATGGCAGAAGGCTGTAGTCACTTAAATACTATTTCCTGAGATCAATTTTCAGTTGCCTTTGCAATAGTGCAAAAGCCAAGAGTCATAGTGTGACCAACAATACAGACAAAAATCAATTATGGCATTAGACAAAGGAACCTAATTTTGAAAAGAGCTGAGTGGATATGTTCAATTTGCCAACAAAAAAAATCAAATTTTGACTTGATCAGGTATTTAGGGAGACATAATATTGAGCTTTTGGCTGAACTAAAGCATGAACTTTGTTCTGAAGGTAAACTTACAGATGCAGTTTCCTCCCAGCTCCATTTGTGTCTGGTGTTTGTGCTTGCTGATCAAGCATTCAGAATATTTGTATAGATGTATTGGGTTGTCCTGGCTCTCCAGCCATTTTACTGATGGACATAAGTCATTATTTTCCTGTGTAGGCATATGCAAGGAGAGTGAGGTTTTGGACACATGTCAGCTTATATCTTTAAATACATACGATATTTCCTATGTACTTACCTACCCAGCTTCCATTTCTTTGCTAATTATTTAGACAAAGAGTGGACTCACATTCTCAAAATGTTGACTAGGCACAGTCAGAAACCAGAAGAGAGCTAGGATATTGAGAAGACAAAAGGTGTTAGGAAGCATGGAATCTAAAGGCAGGGAGAATGAAACAATGAGCTAGAAGAGGAAATAGACCTGCCTGGAAGATAAAGGAGGTGGAGAGAAAACAGCAGGGGAATCACAGGGTTCCAGCCTGGAAAGAGAGGAAGTGCTTGATAACCCCGCCGTGTTTACTTTTTATTTCTTTGAGGTCACAATAAATGCTTATTGTACTAGGATTTACAAACATGAATTTCTGTTGTTTGCTTTTAATGATCTCCATTGCCATCTTCCCAATCCTCCCACCTCATTTCTGTTGAATTTTCCATAGTCAGCTTTCTTCCTGGAGGGTGGGTCTGCCTAAGCTTCCCTGACTGGACATTAAGGTAAGAACTTGTGGGATAACTTTGCTTTTCCAACATGTTTAGCTCACTCAATTCAAGTTACAATTACAGAAATCCATTAGCATACTTTCTTAGTTTAAGTACCCATTGGATTCATAGGTAAAACAACTGTCTCAATGGGAACAGCCATTCTGCCAATGGTTTTTGGCAGGAAGAAAAATCAGCAAAATACAGTTTTTCTGTACCTCTGCCATGCCCCTCTTCCATGACACTTGTGAATTAGAGCCAGCCACCCATGAACTGTCAGTGTGCTCCAAAACAAACCTTTCCTCTTTATGGTGTTAGTGTCCAGTACCTTGTTCCACTAAAGTGGGGTCACTTCTGTAATAACCTAACTGTGTGGAAGAGACTAAAAAAAAAGGTTGGAATGTATCAAATAGAGAAACCCTAGAATGCAAATATTTAGAATTGATAAGAGATTCTGTCCAAGCTCAAGTGAAGAGAATTCTGATAAAACTTAGTTGATAAGACTAGACACAAGTGTTTTTTTTGTTAAAAATAACGCTCTACTGAGAGTTATACTCAAAACCGTATGGGTTACAACCTGGCAGAAAATTTGACTACGTTTTGATCTTGTTTTGAGGCTGTGGGAGACTGAGATTAAGAGTGGTGGACTAATCAATTTCCTGGACAAATTTCAATGCAGTCCAACACTCAGGCTGTGGTACGGGTAGTACTAGTAGTTTTTAGCCAGGTTTATAATGAAGAACGGAAACAAAAATCCCATTTAAAAAGCTTTCAAAAAATAAAAATGCAAAAATTCCTTTCAGTTTTACCAGAAG
Source organism: Myocastor coypus (assembly GCA_004027025.1). Classification (NCBI taxonomy): domain Eukaryota; kingdom Metazoa; phylum Chordata; class Mammalia; order Rodentia; family Myocastoridae; genus Myocastor; species Myocastor coypus. The sequence goes on along the minus strand of PVJA010004172.1, from coordinate 26,627 downwards.
GTAAAGACCTATAAAGTTGGAGTAAGAAGGACATGGATGCTGAAAAACTTAGCACCTAAGGGTCAGGGATGAGCTTAGTGGCACAGTATCTGCCTAGCAATGTAAGGCTCTGAATTTCTGATATGCACCCTACCCCAAATCACCTAAAAGAAGGCAAGTATTTTGCATCAAAGCAATAGGAGAAATGACTTTAAGAGTACCACATAAATCAGTGAGACTCTGCCTTTCACAGGCTTGCAAGTATGAAAGTAGAAGACTTTGTTTTGAGAAGAGAACTCCAGACTATCCTGTTGGAGAAGAGCCTGCTAAGAACCTGGCTTCCCAGGATTTGGTTCACAGAGTCAAGGCAGTCAGTCCTCTCTGGCCATGGTCCAAGGGGCTGGTTACTGCTCAATCTGGTAGAGACTTTTGTAGCATCCACTTGGTACTGGTTTTATAGGCATGAAAAATGTGTAGGAGGGCTCATGGATGCTTATATTCAGATTTCATAGGAAGGTGTGGAAGACCAGGAAGGGTGCTCTTGAAAGGACAGTGTGTAGACCTGTGAAAGTAAAGCTGAGAAGGAGTGAGTACAGCCAGCCTGAGAGAGACTGAGTGGGGCCACCATCAGTGCTAGAGGGCCACGGTTTGTTTGGAGTCTCAGAGCAGATCTTTGACTTGGATGTTTTATCAGTGCTGAAACTGTGGCAACCTAGACATGAACTAAATTCATTCTGCATAAATACATGTATGTGAGTCTTTTAGGGTCCTTCACAAGGTGAAGACCCAAAGGGGGTCAATGACAACTCCAGAAGATCTCATGCACTCACAGGTGGGCTTTGTGGAGGGTGACTCTGTCTAGGGATGCAATGTTCACCAGAGGGACGATCCACCGGTGGAGGGTATGTCTTTCTCCCTGGATCTTTCTTTCTCTCTCTGCCTCCTGGATACCACAACATGAACAGATTCCTGACCAGCATGCCCCTCTGCCATGTTGCTTCTGCTTTGGATCCAGCCTGACCACTGACTAACCGTCATATCAAAATAAGCGTCTCGTCTTTAATTTGGAATTATCGGATACTTTGACTGAGGGAAGAGAAAGTGTCTCAGATAAATAGCTATAAAGTCATAAAGAGAGAAGCAGCAAGCCACATTCATTCTGTTCTAATGTCCCATTATACCACAACACCAGGAAAGACATAGCTATTGCATTCTTTGCAAACTGTTATCATCAGTGTCTGGGGCCAGCAATTGGAACCCATCAAAATTAGAACAGATTATCCGGTTTGTAACTGAGAAGTTCTTTTCAGCTCTTCTGGCAAGTAAATATGTGCTTGCTTTCAATTAGAAGCTGGAGCTCACAGAAGTGCATGTTATATAAATGTGCCAACTGATGCCATCTGTGAGTTAGGAAGGCAAGCTTCACCATTGTTCAGGTGCTTTCTTTACAGAAGAAAAAGATACAATTAAACAAACACTTTATTCCCTCTATTTGTTTGAATTTTTGGTTTTTTTTTGTTTTGTTTTTGTTTTTGTTTTTTTGCATGTTGGGGATTCTATCTTAGTCTACTTACGCTCTTATCTCTCTTGGAGAAATACTCATGCCTATATCATGTACCCTGAGTAATTACTTTAAAGATGATAATATGTAATGTATTAACTATAGTTATTTTCCTATTATCTCATCATCAGATTTTTTTTTAGCTTTTATTCCATAAAATAAAAAAAAGTGCTATAAACTAAGTGGCTTTTTCAAGAGGATTTTTTTTCTTTTATATTTCTGAGAATCTGAGATTAGCATGCCTGCATGGGCAGATTCTGGTGAGGATACTTTTCCTAGTTTGCAGATGGCTGCCAGTTTCCTTTGTTTTTATATGAGAAAGGTCAGAGGTCTCCAGAATTTCATTTTATGAATGCACAAATCTCATCATGAGACAGCCGAGTTCGTGTCCTGATTTAACCCTACTTATCTTCAAAGACTTCACCTCTAAATACCATCACATTGGGAATTAGGGCATCAGCTTACGAACTGGAAGGCTGGGGCACTGTACAGTCTGTATCAGTGGCCCTGAAGGAAGAAGAATTATTTTTGGGAATTTCCAATCATGTGAAAAGAGTTCAGGAAATTGGATTTGTTTGGCATACATACTCTGATAGAATTGTTTTCTTTGAGATCTGTAAGTGTCACTGCCTTTCTGTTTTCTCTAGGCTGCCGTGAGCTTTATCTTCTCAGTAGCTAGCCAGCATTGCAGTCTGACTGCGATTACGCATTGGCTTGGATTACTCTGTGCAGCTGTGCTTATGCCCTTTCATGCTTTGCACTTAACTGAGGATAAGCGCTTTTCTTTAGGCAGATTTTTTTTTTAAGAAAAATTTAGTTTAGTGCACTGAATAAATTCTAAAGAAGTTGCATCAGTAATACTCTAAAGGGTTTATATATGTCTTCAGTAAGATTTTAAAGGCATTTTGGAGTTGAAAAACACGTTTATAGTACTGTATTTCAGCACTACATTTTTGTTCATGGAGCTTTGCCCTTGGTATATTGCTGTCTTTTTCTTATTGATCATAGCCACCTACAATAACAACTTAAGGATTCTTTTCTTCTTTTCCTCTCCCCACTCTCCTGTTTTCTGCTCTCTTCTCCTGTCCCCTCTTCCCCTTCCCTTCCCTTCCTTTTTCTTTTCCTTTTCATTTTGTTTTTCTAGAAAATTTGAGCTTCCACTTGATAATCACTTGAACTTCTGTATGTGCTCCTGCTGACATGTTTATGATTTCTAAATCTTGATAATTTGGTGATCATAAAAATCATTACAAAACTCAACTTTTCAGTTATTTCAGCAGTTTAAAACTTTGATACACTATTACACCCTATGGAATGCTTGTTGCAGTTAAGTACAGGTCACTAAGTTTTATGACTATTTCCTGGCCATACATCAACTCTATATGCACTGAGTACCACCCACATGCTTGGAAATGTTCTTGGTTCTGTGATTATGGGAGACAGGCACTAAGTAAATCCATATCTAATCATGTTTATTACCAGATTAAAAGAAGCAATGTATGGAGGGAGAAAGTTCTGCAGTGATAGTTGCCCAGAATCCCAAGTGAAATGGAGAGAGGCAGCCTGAGACTCTCCAATAAAGAACATTCAGAGTTCAAGGGGCAGCCTGCGCAATTACTCTGAGTTTGGAATGTGCTTAGGCTGTTGTTGGGATCATAAAGACAGAACAGTGTAGCAGAGAGTGGGGGAATCAGGGAATGGGAGCAGTAAATATGAAAGCCAAGGGATTAAGGGGTCTTGTAGGCCCAGGCATGATTTAGGCTCCAGCCAAACTAGTCTTCTTGCTGTCACTCTGACCTCATCTGAAAGCTAGGCCTCTGCCTTTGGTCTTCCCTGGAAACCTATCCAGCCAGGTCCCCAGGTGTTTTACCCCTTCCTTTGTCAGCTCCAGTGCTCCTTCCCTTGCCCGCCATTCCACATGCACCTCTTTGCTGCTTTCATCTTCGCTTCATTATTTAGGCTCCTCCTGCTGAGATTCTCATTTAATGCTGATGTGGTGCTCATGATCTGCCTTCCTCATCGGCTGCAGCAGCCGGTACTGGTATAAGAGAGGTCACTGTCTTCTAGTTTAGCTCATTGCTTTCTCCCTAGTGCCAGATGCAATAGTAAGCATGGCCCCAGCTTACACGGAGTGAATAGGTGAGGTGACAGTATCACCATTTGAAAGATAATAGAAAATTGGCTAAATGTATACATAGACATGAGAAAAATGTTAAGGTAGATTAGTTGGAAGCAACTTTTAGAGACTTGAATTATATAAGAGATACAAATCAATTGTAAAGGAAAGAGGGTGTCAACTAGAAAAGGACCCTAAACATTGTTTCATCAGAATGAACTGTTTCGGCTGGGTACTTATGAGAGACTGAGTGAGAAAATTAGAAGTCACTGGAGATCTTACAGCTTATAATGAAAAACAGGTTGGAGCCAGTTGTGTGGTGCACACCTGTGGTCTCAGCAACTCAGGAGAATGAGGTAGGAGGATCACTTAAACTCACAGCCTGGGGAATGTGAGATCTTCTCCCAAAAGCAGAGAAAAAGAGAACAAAACAAATAACACCTTCACCAAAAAAAGGAAAATGTAGGTCTGTTAGGTTTTTAGAGGTAAAGAGACCATTTGGTTTCCAGAGCAGATTACTTAGAGACAAAACTGGTATTTTAGGCAGAATATTGCAGAATCCTATGTTGATGAGTTGGATTAGGGAGGTAATGAAGGTGAGTTTTGGGGAGCTCCTGCAATTTTTCCAGTGGGATCCAGTCATAGAAATATAGAGCCAGACACTCTCGAGCCTTATTGGACCTATAACTTTTTCACAGTCTGGGAAGTTGGAAATGTAGAGCAGTGCTTGCCTATTTAACTGGGGATTGAAACTGGAGAAATGGGAAGGGCAGGAAGGTATTGAAGAGGAATAACAAAGATGACATTAGAGCAAGCAGAGTAGTCCTTCTGCACTAGCCAGCAAAAACATCTCATCTACAAAATAAATACCTCTCCCAGGAGAGGAATGCCTATGGGAAATAAAGTTATGCTGATTTGAAAGTAGAATTGTTCTTAAGGGTCCTGTGCCAGAATCACCCAGGGAGTTTGCTTTCTGACAAGCAAGGGAAGAACTTTCTTGATTTCACAAGGGCTAATTTCCTGACCCAGAACTCCGTAGTGCTGAAGCACAACATGTTTTGATGTGCAGAGGGGAAGGCAGGTTTTGCTGATTCTGCCAGGCTAAGGATCATCATCTTCTAATATGAGATGAATTCAGAAAGTTTTAATTCACGAATCTTGGCAGTCCAATTACCATCTTTCTTTTTCAACATTGCTTATTTGAGCTATTCTGAGTACAAAAAAAATGTTATAGAAGTGTCCTGGTCAATCAGCATTTTTCTTTGGCAATTGATGTAAGGATAAATTTCACTCATCCATAAATGTTATTTCTAGTTTTATAACAACACCATTAGAAAGGAGTCACTGCAGATGTCCATAAATCATGAAATAGGGAAGCTCATATGTTTGGTTCCTTGTGCTTTAATTTAATGTTAATTTAAAGAGGTCTTATTATCATTTTTATGGTATATGGGATTTGGGTATCAGTAGGGGACTGCAGCTCCAAGGTTGGGTGGGTTTCAGTTCATGGCTATCATCCTGCTATAATTATTTAATAGCTGCTCAGTCTGTTGCTTTCAACATTTCTCCAGTTTGGAGGATGGATTATACAGTGTTTGGAAGCTAAAAAAGATCCCTCTGTAACTGCAGGTCATCACCAAGGTTGTCTTAACTTGTAATCACGATCATTGATCTCAACCAACCCATGCCTCCTACACATCAAAATCTGGCCTTTAATTATACAAGCCCTTTTCCAAGAACAGAATTTAGAAATTTCTCTAATTCACTGAAGGCATATGTTTTTCCAGTGTAGCATTGTTTCTATGGGAGACTAAGAAGGAAAGCAATGATGCTCAGCTTTTCGCAGTGGGTGTGCAAAATGACAGGACTCCACCAGACTCAGCAAAGCAGTCTCCACACTGGATTTTTAACCAGGTCCTGTTAATACACGGATGTCCAGACCTGTTTGTATCCACTGTGGTCTTCTGGCTAGTTAGGGTATCCATCAGGACACACTGGGTGACGGTGTGATATCTCATCAATAGACAGTAAGTAAGCTATACCTCCAGAGGTTTTAGTAAAGGGTGAATAGCTATTTTCAGCAATCTTTTGAACCATCAGTCTGAGAGGGATAACAGAAGGGTCTCTGAAGGATTTTTCCAATTTTATAATTACATGTCACATATTTTCAACATGGACTTATGAAGAAATTCGATAGCTTTCTTCTCAGAAGGCTTGTGGAGAGAAAATATAGAACTTTCCTTAGAGCTCCTTATGCTTTAGCATCTTCTAGAAGTTTATCAAATCAATCTATCTTCTGCACTTATGTACCCACTGGCCCTGGATTTTATTGTCTTTAGCTGATGGTGGTAATAAAAAACATTCATCATTCTTCTTACTAATTCTTTTTTAACATTTTAAAGCCAATTATTATTTACTGCTTAGTCTTCCATCTTTGATGATAAACCATAAAGTTACTGTGGACCTATCATTTTTGCAGGGAGGGAGGTATAGCAGGGGTTGAACTCAGGACCTTGTGCTTACCAGGCTGGCACTTACACCCTTGATCTATCTCCCCAGCCTTACCTTATCATTTGAAATGCTTCCAGATCCCATATTCTTTGGAAGAACCTATGTAAGTCACATGCAGTGCTAGAATTAATAAAGACATATACATGTTTAATTCACTGAAGGTTCTCAGTGGCTACAATTAATTCTTCTGTTTGTTTATTTGGTCACATGGGGGTTAAACATAGCATCTTTCCACTGGCTTATATCTTTAGCCATTATTATTAAAACATATTATTATTAATTTATTTTGTGAGAAAATATTTCCACATCACTAAGTTGCTCAAGCTGTGCTCAAGGTAGCCATTCTTCTGTATCAGCTTCCCAGAGTGCTGGGATCACAAACATGTGTCGTTGTGCTGGATTAACAATGAATTCTTTAATAAACACATACTAAAGCTTTTCTATATACCTTTTTAGTGGTAAAAGTTGCCTATCCTACATTCTACCTTTGTATAAAAATTTTACTGCTTTTTCAAATGACTCTATGATGCTGGCTTAGATGTAACTCCTGGTTAAATTAGACCTCATAGACTTCACTTTCTATCTTGTAATCAGCAAGCTGTCTTCCTTTCTGTATTTCAAGTCTGCCAAATTAGAGAATAGAACTTATTCCAGTGTCATCAGTCTCAATATAAAGTCTGTTCCCATTCAATGTGTGTAATAAGTCCTGGGTTGTAAATTTCCTAGGCTCATCTTCCATCATAGTATTCATGTATTCATTCTACAGATGACTCAAAAGATAGGTAAATATTTTTCGAATGAATGAACAGATGAAAGTACTAACAATTTTTGAAGCAGCTCCATGGAGAGAAATTACAGAATACACTGCCAAAGGAAAAGCATCTGCTCCAGATTCTATGTGGGGAGGATGGGTGAGCACATTGTGGAGATTCTTACTTCAGAAGGTAGAAGGAGTAAAAGCAGGCAGAAAAAGAATAATAGCTTCATTCTTATGCTTGTCACACAGACTTCCAATATTATATATTACCACATGCATATTTCATGTTAGAAAATAGAATCCCCACAAAGGAGTTGGGAATTCTTTGTCAGATAGTAAGCAGTTCTCTTCATGAAGCTTAGTGTTCTTAGATTGTGTCCTGTTGCCACTGACAAAACACAAGAGCAGCAGAAGCACTTTACAATTTTGGAAATTGATTTAAATTATGGACAGAGGTGATGAGGGACAATAATAGACTGACAGAGAAGACTTCAGTTAAGAATGATTTGAACATGGCTATGGAAGTAAGGACAGGATCATAATAATATGGGTTTGGCTTGGTTTTGACATCTAGATGTTTCTCAGTTTCCTCACCTGAATGGAAAACACCTATGGCATTTAATATTTTTTAAATGTCCTTATTCATGCACAGTGTAGTTTAAATTGAATTCAGTGTAGACCTTTTGATATTATAATCAAATGCATTTTATGATATAACAGGAATTGTCAATACCTTGAACAAAAGGGCAAAGGAAGTTTACAAGCAATTGCATCCACCAGGGCCTGTGTCCAAAGGCCAGTGCATATGAGACTGCATCATGCTGATGGCTTAAATCCGAAATTCAAAATTATGTTTGCATGTACATTTATTGATTATGCTGTCCTTAAATTGGAGCAATGGTGGGAAATTTTTACTTCCCACTGAATAACAAAAATTGTAAAGTAAATATAAGCAAAAAAATTAGATAGACAGACAATGATCATTATGTCAACAAAAAGTTGGAAAAGAAGCTTTGCTGTAATTTATTCATCCATACAATTCAGTGTTCTAAAGTAAGAAAACTAATCAAGTTAAAATGCCTCCAGGATATAACAATTGCTCATCAGAAAACTAAAACAAAACAAAACAAACAAACAAACAAACAAAAAAACATTAAATAGCAGTTTCAGTCAATTCAAAGATAAATGCCAAAGAGAGGAAAGGATGAAAGATGAAGAGGTAGGCCAATCCAGAAGATGGAGAACTCACAAAAAGGCGGATTCCATGCAGACCTTCATCAGGAAGAAGGAGAGTTAAGATGAATGATTTACAAAGACCAGTGCTGCTTCCTAATGTCTGTCTGTCTGTCTGTCCGTCCGTCCGTCCACCCACCCACCCACCCACCCACCCACCCACCCATCTATCTATCTATCTATCTATCTATCTATCTATCTATCTATCTATCTATCTATCTATCTATCTTTTTGGTACTGGGAATCAAACTCAGGACCTTGTGCTTTCCGGACAGGTGCTTATGCCACCCACCCGTTTCTTCACCCCTGGTGTGCAATTTAGTCAGCAGATTTTTTTTTTTTTTTTGCCAGTTAGTGTGAAACATTTTATCCAGTTATCTATATTTTGAAGTTGAGAAATTTCATACCAACTTCCAAAGTACAGGCTTTGTTACAGTTTGGTTCTAGAATCTTGCAAGTTTTTAAAAGAAGCTTATGTTAGCCAGCTTCTGTAACTTAACAAAATACCTGAAATGAGTGACTTTAAACGAGAGAGCCTGATATGATCTCCTGGGATCTCCCACACGCGATGTCCACAGCCTGTTGCTGTTAAAAGACAATGGCGACCTTTGAGAGTTTAGACCTAGAGAAATGTTTTAGATCCTTGGGGGCAGGCCCTAGAAAAGGATGGTGGAACCCAAGTTTCTTTCTCTCACTGTACTTCCCAGCTGGCATGAGAGGAAGGGGCCTCCTCTGGCAGCCACTCCTACTCTGACATGTTGAGCTACCATAGGCCAAAAACAAGAGAAATACGTCATAGACTGAAACCTTCAAAACTGGATCCAAATAGACACTTCTCTGCTTAAAGTTTATTGTCTCAGTTATTTTGTTACAATAACAGAAAGCTGACTAAGACAAACTTCTTTTGAAACTTATAGGACTTAGTCACTCTCCATCTGCATTGTCTCATGGCCTGGAGCTGTGGTGCTAGAGGCTATAACTTTGGTAAAGAAAGAACAGAGCAATAACAAAGAAACTGTTGCAGTGAGAAGCAGGAATACGATTAGCTAGGGACTTCTGCCTAATCTGACCATGACTGAGGGTTTTCAGGGACAAAATTTTGAAAAAAAATTATGTTGGAACTAACCTGAGTGCATTGTGACGGTAGGAGCAAGCAATCTGGATTTCACCTGCCAGGTTCTTCATGCGCATTTCCATGGTGCATATTTCACTGGCTTGAGCTGAAGTGTCCTGAGTGAGTTTAAGAAATCCAATAATGTCAGACTTTCTGAATATTTGAAAAGCCATATTAATAAAGGTAGACTTTTTCTTCCCAAATTTTTGCAGGTTTTCTTTCCAAAATATTTACCCTAGTAGTTCTAATTTTGTATTATATAATCTACTAAGCTATTGCTTCTGGTTTGATAATGTTTCACAACTTCCTGTCCAAAGCATGGTATTTTGCTTACAGAAAGGGAGACAGGCAGGATTTTTGGAGCCTCCACCAAGTGCTAGCTGCTGTGATAGACAGCTTCCACGCAGCGTCTCACTTTATGCTGTCAGTAAATGCTGCAGATTAGAGGGCAGGGTACCAGGTGTATCTTCTGCCAGTGGCATGTAGGGCCAAAGTCTTGCTGTTTCACTTATGACATCTCTGCTGCATGATTCCCAGGTATTTTACAAATGGAACAAGTCTGAGAACCATGCTTAGGGGTAATAGGCAGTCGCTGTCTGTTTCAGTTCTCTTCATTTTCTAAAATTACAGTGTTATGTGTTCTGAAACAGCGGATTTGGTATGGTAGGTAGGATTGATAAGTGACAACAGCAATTTAAATAGATATACTTGCAAAAAAATTAAAATAAATGATAAAAAATGTAATACATTTGAGCTTTCCATATGGTGTTGGTATTTGCCTATGAATGAATAGATACATAAATAAAAATTGAGAAACCTTTAAAACTATAGAATGATTACAGCCGATATTTATTTAACAATATAGGTAGGACTTTTAATTATCATAAAATCATCTTCATCGTATTCCTCTATTGTTAAGAGAAATATTTGAAGTGTACTTAAGTACCTAACAGATAGGAGAAAAAGAATTAGGACATGCTATTTTTGCCTTTAGTAATAAATAAATGTTAACATTAATATTGCAATCTGTTTGTTACTTGTGTTAAAAATAATACTTACCCTTTAGTTTCTTATATTTTTTTCTATATAGCTTGAGCATGGTTAGAAATAACAGTATGTACAGAAAGAACTTCAGCTTTCATAATTATTTGATGACCAACACTGATATGAAAAAAGTTAATTTATATGGTCTTATTTTGAGTCATTCTGGAAATTTTAACCAAACCAGTTATGTCTGAATAATACTAGCTCTTCTGTTACGGGGAAAGGAAAGCTCAATTAGAGTTCCAGGGAAGTCATTATTAGTAGCTGTTTTTAGGGCTGTAAAATTTTTCTCTTTTATGAAGCAGATACAAACTGAAGACAGCTAGATACCACTTTAAACAGTACAGTTTATGTTACAGTTTTCTTTAACTGGCCATAAAGAGCTTTTTGTATTTCTCCCTCATTACTATAACACACACACACACACACACACACACACACACACACACATCAAAGCAACTGGTGGAGATGTTATAATCTAAAGCCTGTAAAATGAAAAGAAAAGCCACAGCTCTGAGGGTATTTATTTCTATTGTTATCTTCAATCAACTATAATTTGATATATTTGTTACAGTTATTCCTAGGGAGCCCTGTTATTCTTCAAAGTTCTCTATGTGATTTTTGCAAAGTTTAGTTTATGGTTAGCTGCTTTAAGAGCACAAAGGGTTGGCCGCTTGACTTCAGAATCATAATGTGAAATTCATTCAAGAGTCTTTTTTTTTTAATGTGTTTGATTGTTACAGGATTTCACTAAGCAGCTTGGACTCTTAGAGATCCTCTTCTTTTCAGCTTCCCCAGTGCTGTGATTATAGGTATCCACCACCTCACCCGCCCGTTTGGTGGCCCGCTCAGGTCTCTCAGGGGCAGGGCCAACTCTGCATGGGCCTTGGGGGCTTGAGCCCCAATCCTGTGCTTGCCTAAACAGGCACTTAGTCTGTTGAAGTATCTGACTGGCGCTGTGATTCAGGAATCTTTATTGATATCCTCAACATCTAATTTTCACTAGGTCTGATGTTATTAGTTTTCACCAGATCCGCTGCTTTTAAGTTGTGGGAAACTAGCTTGTCCAAGAGAATAAAAATTTTACAAATAGCGTTTGGTTTACTAATATAACAGGGTCTACGTAGATCGGACTTATAGTGACTCTCCTGTTTTCAGTCTCCCGAGTGCTGGGATTACAGGCTCGCGCCACCACGCCCAGTCCCAATCTCTGTCTCAGCGTGCCCCAGGGGCCGGGCCGGCAGGGCATGCTGGGGATCAAACGCCAGCCACTGCGCTCTGCCTAAGCAGGCGCATTAGTTTGCTGAGACTACTTGGTTTATATAATCCTTTGTATGTGAGAAACATTAGGAGAGTTTTGTATTACTAAAAAGAGAATCATCAGACATCACTGAGAACTAAAATAGTCTAGCAGGTGGCTAGAGGGCAGAGGGAGGGCAAGCGTGCTTTTACTTAGCTGCTCCATTTTCTGCTAGGGCTGGGAGCTTCACAAGGGGGGTTCTCTGTGCCTGCGCACCCCGTGGTCTCTCATACGGGAGGGATCACCCATACCACTCATTAAGAGAAGCTGCAGGAAGGCGATTTTCTTGCTAAGGGAACGCTTCTGAGATGACAAGAGCTGAATTTGCAGCTGCTGCTTAGTGAGAGCAACGATAAGCCGAAGACCTTAGTGTTCCTTAGTTTACTACTGCGGTGATGGAGCCAGAGCTGTGGAAAGTATCTCTAATAAGCTCCCTGATGCCATTGAAAACTCCTGGAAAGAAAAAAAAGGTTCGAAGTCTTTGCTAAAAGTGTAGCACGCACATGCTTTAGGTGAAGGGAAACAAACTGCTAAAGTGCAATACGACAGAGCAGAGGAGTTGCTAATGGAGCCGCTCGTGTGACAACCACAAGAGACATGCGAGTCCCAATCTTATTTCCGTTCATTCATTTGTTTTTCTTTCTGCTTGCTTTTAGTCAATCTGTGTTGTGGGACAGTGGGGCACTTTCTCTCTCTCTCTTTCTCTCTCCCTCTCCCTCTCTCCCTCTCTCTCTCTCTCCCTCCCTCCCTCTCCCTCTCTCTCCCTCCCTCCCTCTCCCTCTCTTTCTCCCCCTTCCTCCCTCTCCCTCTCTCTCTCCCTCCCTCCTTCCCTCCCTCCCTTCCTCTCCCTCTCCCTCTCTCTCTCCCTCCCTCCCTCCCTCCCTCCCTGCCTCTCCCTCTCCCTCTCTCTCAGTGTAACTTATTTGTGTCTGTGTCCGTGCCTATATCTATAACTATATCTGTCCTTGTCTGAGTTCTGGATCAAGGGACGACACACATACACGCATGTACACAGTGAGAGAGAGAGTTTTCTATTGTGGTGAGGGCTTGCTTCAAGACACATGTAATAAAGATAACATCCCCATTTTGGGACAAATGTTGGACAGCTTTACTTACTGAGCTCATGTTAAAGATTTTCTAGGCTTGAGACTCCCCAGCTGTGGCACAAACCCACTCTATACCACAGTCTAACTGGGCCTGCATCTTCATTGTGTCTATGGTACAAAGGTGACAAGAGGAACAGCAGGTGGCCATGAAGCCTGTGCTACTTGTTCTACTGTGAATGACAACAGCTTTATCTCTGACCCAGGAGTCTCGGGCCATCCACTGAACAGTGGAAGGCTTGCTCATTAACTTGAAAATAGGATGACTATATGAGCTTTTCCTGTTTCACCTTCTTTGTCCGTATTACATTATTTCTCTTCCTCTGATTCTAGAGCACAGGTGACCAGTGCTTTTCAGAACCTTACTGACCCAAGATGTGCAGACGGCCCTTTGGAAAAGCGCTCATGACACTCACTGTTCATGTAAAAGAAAGGGCGACACCTAGGGGGCAGTGTTGGTATAAATGGAAACAGCCTAAAGACCTTGGAACTAAATGGAGCTAACTGGTGAGCTCTCAAGAAGCCAAGAATGTGGAGGTACATACTGGTCCTGTCATTAAATAAATAGCAATTTTCTATTATATCTGGAGCATTGAAATGCTGTAAAACATTAAGAAGAATGTATCTGAACAGGAACAAAAATAGTATTTGTTCTTCATTTGGCAAGTGGGCCTTGGCTGGGGCAGGAGCTATACCCTGGAAACTGCTATCTATTCATGGCATTCCTTTATCCTCTCAGCCTCACCTCAGAGTTGGATTGAAATTCAGACTCTCAGGTCAAAATATAGTTACTGAATCATAATCCACAGGTCCTCAGGTGACTCATGTGGAAGTTAAAGTTTGAAGGGCTCTGCTCCACAATAGTGGTCCAAGGTATAGTTTGGCCAATCCAGGTGACACTTCCCACGTTCTTTTACCTTCCCTTCTGGTGAAAGCTAGGCTTAGTAAATGAGGACTTGCTGACCCTGAGACTGGAGGATAAGAGAGTATAAGATGACAAACTGCCTGGGTTCCTGGTCAAGGGACAACACATACTTGTCATGACACAATGTAGAAGCAGCAGGACCTCTTTCTGAGATAATGTTCTGAAGGGGTTGTGGTCATGTCACAGCTTACCTTCTAGATACAACTAATCTTGAAATTCAAATAAAGTTTTAACATAGGCTGGACTTCAAGGCAATTTTAAGTTTTATTATTGAAACTTTTATACCATCTCTTTTCCCCAAAATTCTACTCTGTAAGGGTTAATACTCTTTAGCAGATCATGTTTTTCCTGCCTTTCTTGACAGAAAATTCTGCTTAATCTTTACAGAGACTCAGAGTCTTTACTGTTCCTTTATGATCTCCTTGTGCTCTAAGGATGAGGATATGCAAGCACTTGCTTTTGCAACTTCTTTCAAATGTTTGGGTTGGCCAGTGAGACACAGTTCTGACCAGTGAGGCTCAAGTGCTGTCTGGCCCACAGGTTTTGCCCTCCACTTCTGTGTTTATTGAACTAGAATCAAATTCTAGAGCATAACCTGACCAATGATCTTACAATCTTTAGGTGATAAAATATTTAAAATACCTTGGAAAACATTTCATGAAACAGCCTTCCCCAGCTAGGCATGATGGAGCATACCTGTAGTTTTGGCGACATTGGAGGTTGAGGCAGGAATATCATAATTTCAAGGCTATCCTGGAAACAGAGTGAGACACCGCCTTAAAAGCAAAACAAAGCAAAGCAAAACAAAACAAAAAAACTACCTCTGAGCTTCTTTTTTATGAGAAAATAAAATCTTTTTTTAAAATTTTATTTATTTATTTATTTTTGTTTCAGAACCTTTATTTGTTTATTCACTCATTTTTATGGCCGGCTCAGCCTGCCCCGAGGGCAGAGCTGGCGCAGCATGTGGTGCCAGGGATCAAACCTCGGTCCCTGAAGCCGCCCAAGCTTTCCCAAGCAGGCGCGTTAGACCACTGAGCCATCCCACCGGGCCCAAGAAAGTAAAATCTTATCTGCTTAATGTAGTCAGATAAATCAAATACATTATTTGTGGCTTACAGTTCTGCTTCCTGATAGTTATAAGTGGAGTTCCTAGAATAAAAGAATAACCCTGATTACAACTTTGGATTTCAGGTTTTACAATTACACTACTATCTCCCTGATTGTACAGGGAAGATGCCCATGGTCATGTTTGTCACCAGGTAGAGTTCCCAAACAGAAGCAATTGTTGCCAAACACTTCTACTTGGGGACTCAGGTGTTTTAGAGCAGAAGTGTTCATGAACCGAGGTATTGCTGCACCTGATATAACCTCGGATTCTTCTTTTATAAAATGGAATAGCAGTATCTGTTACAGGGTTGGCAAAAGTTTAAACAGTATGGCATCTTTTAACATTATGCCTGGCATAGAGAAATCCTCTTACATTAGTAACAATATTATAATCATTACCCTTACTAATGATATTTATTATGAGGCTATTGTGTACTGGGCTTCATTATAAGCATTTATGAGCATTCATATAAGTCACTAGGCATACAGTTTATCTATTTAAATGAATGAATTAGGACACTTATATTCTAGGTGTGCTAGGCTGGTTTTTCCCAAGCCATTTCCATCCTTGGATTTCTATTGGCATAACCTGGTATTCTGCAGCTCGTTGGAGCCTTAAAATGTTGCATGTATGACCTGCAGTCCCAGAAATTAGATTTGAGTATGCTTCCACTTGGCGAACTGAATTTTTTTTTAGGGATCTAGACTGCCATGTTTGATCAGCCTGGAACCAGACTGCACTTCTTAGGAGCCCAATATCCTAATGGGGTGTTCAGAGGGTGATTCATTGCCAGAGAGAGAAAGGATGTTCTAAATTAATTTGGAAAGCTCACTGGGTAGGGAAGTGATTCTAGATGAAATCTCTTATTTTCTAATTTTGTATTTTTCTGTGATGGTGATAAAGAATGGCTGGTCACTATCCTTTGCTGGCCTTGTGTGCATGGCATTTCTTCGCCCCTGTGGCTTTGCTCAGGATGTGTTCCAGCATGTCCTTTTCTTCTTCAGATGAGAGTTTATAATTGGCTATTTGCTCTTCCCCAGCCTGGGATTGTCTTCTCCAGGCTCTTCTCAGGCTTTGTTCCTTCTTATCCTTTATTTAACTTAAACCTCACTCCCCAGAGAGGCTGCCTCCGTCACTGTCACCGCGGGCCCAGAGACGCCACCATCGCAGCTGCTGGGAGATGACTATGCACTTGGCTAATTTGTCATGCTGTGTTCTTCAGGATCAAAGACTGTGGGAGCCTGAGAGTCCAGAAGAATCCATCCATCAGTTTCCCTTAGAGAGAGCAGAATTTATAGTATAGACCTATTTCCCAACATATTAAAGAAATAGAAGCATGATCATTGGGATGTGATGGGCAGATGTGCTGAGGAGAGAAGGGGGAAAGAATATGAGGAAAAGTCTGTGTCAGAGTCAAAGGCCATGGGACACGCTTCGCAGAGGATCTACTGTTGTAGAGAGTGCAGTAGTCCAGGTAGCAGAGGGCTAAAGTCACAGATGAGTCCAGAAGATCAGCCAACAGGAAAACCATCATGATGGTGCTTCTAAAATACATCACTCCCAGATTACCTCTGCATTTTTGGACACCTTGCTGATAGAAATGAGAGAGAGGGAGAGAAAGCGAGGGAGAGAAAGAGAGACAGAGACAGAGGGAGAGAGAGAGAGAGGGAGGAGGAGAGAGAGAGAGAGAGAGAAGCATTCTTATAAAGCTGAAAGAAGTCCCCCCGCCCCCGTGTGGATAATCCTTGACAACACATGAACAGAAAAGGGTATAGGAGCATTTAAAAAGTGCTTGCCAATGTTAAATAAGGGAAATATAAGATATGGGCAGTGAGAGAGAGAGAATGAGGACATGATGAAGACTGAACCCCCCCAAATCCATATGTTCTTGGAAAAAAATGAAATTCCTGCAATTATTCTTGGTCCTTGCCTCATATAAGTATGTTGATGTTAACAAAGTACTTGTGTTTATGTAAACTAATCCTGAGACTAGTGTGCTTGATTTAGGGTAAGAAAAGAGCATCTTTTAGGTACAAAGCACACATCAAGTCTTATCTAAAGGCTAGGTTTAGCATACTAGGAAATGCAACACACAGTGTTGAGGAGCAAAAGTTAAAAGTGAATCTTTTTTCCTACTGAGCTTCCCTGTTTAGAACTTAGAGACCCACTTTGTTGGAGAATGACAGTTTCTTCAGGCTGAGTCTATGTCTCAGAGTTGCCCCCTGATTGATCTTGGCTTGATCTATTTCTGCCCTTTACAGAGAAATGGAGAAGCAGTGAGCGACTAATGGAGCAGAAGCAGCGGTACTGGGATTTACATCTTCTAGCCTGGCTCCGTCTCCAGTGATGTACTGAACGTCTCTGGATCTCAGTGTCCTCAGCATCAGCATCAATAAAACAACACTGGCAACTTCCTCATGGAGCTGTGCTAAGCTGAGGAAAAGGTGCGACATGCCAAGGCAGTCAGCGCCTGGGCGCCCACCTTGTCCTGGGGAAAGGGGTGGACCGAAAGATTCACTGTGTTTCCTTCTGTTTTCCCAGACCAGCATCTGTCTGTGACATTATTATGACCTCATAGGATGGCTACTTCAATTGCTAGGAAGGACAGACATTTTATTAATGTTGATCATATTTTCTCTTTTTTAGAAATTGTTTTACAAATAACCTATTGTGTGGCTCTTTAAAGGTCATGGCAAGGGCACTGAAACTCTGATGAGTAGGACAGGAGCCACTAGCTTTTATTGAAGGGCAAGGTCGAGTGTACTTTGTTTCTGAGCCCAGGAAGACAAGTGCTGAGCAGAAGAGGTGGGGCAGGCCCATTCTCTCAGCGAGCCTTCCGTGTATATGGGAAAGGGAAACGTGTGCTTCGGCAATTCTTCAATTTTACGTATGTAGTGACTCATGAGATGATATATAAATCACCTGTGCTGAAGGTGACAAGAGGATACTGCGATGTTCTTTGTATAAAGAGCGTACAGACCAGGCTGCTAGTGCATTCCTCTGTCCTAGCACTTGGGAAGCTTACCTTCCCAAGGATATGACCTCTGAGCTGATTGCTGGTGTGGGAATCTTGAGACAGAAACCGACAACTATTCATAGTTAACTATATCAGAAACCATGGTGGATTTTTCACAGGATGGCAGGAGCTGTGGAGAATACAATGGTTGATAATGTGTTTTCTTGGGAAGCATGTGTTGAGGGTCCCTCCACCTCTGGCCAGGTTTGTTGGATCCAACAGTTACCCACCATTAATACCAACCCCCTTAATCTTAGCACTGAACCTGAACCATGAGTCAGTCATCTACTCTAGATTCAGCCACCCCTGGAAAATCCGCATGTAAAGGTACAGGAGGTTCTGTGGGAACATCTAGATACAAGCCATAACTTTCTTTTTCTTCCTTCTGTTACCCAAGTGCCTGGGTCTTATCCCACAATGGCAAAGAATAAAAATGAAGCTACAGATAGAGAAGGTAAAGTTGAAGCAAACTATTTAAAAGGAAGTTAAGGTTCTGAAAACTTGGAGAGCTTCTGCATAAGATATACATAAAAGTTCTTTGTTCAAGAGTTTTTAAACAATTTAGAAGTTCAGCCATTTCATCCTACAAATGTTCTAGGGCCCAGCCTATGCAGTGTTTGCACTGTGCCCACGAAGGGCCTATGCACCTCAGAGTAACAGCTTTCCTGTCATGTGCTAGGAGCTCTCAGAGAGCCAAAGGATCAGGTCCCAGAAGGCAATGATTTCATGTACCTTATTTTAGGCTTCCTGATTCTATATCAAGCCACTGTCCTTTTTTCCAATTACATCCTAACTTTTGTCTTACTAATTCCTGATATCCTTCCTTCCTTCCTTCCTTCCTTGTTCCCTCCCTCCCTTCCTCCCTCCCTCCCTCCCTCCCTCCCTTCCTTCCCTCCCTCTCCTTCCTTTCTTCTTGCCCTCCTTCCTGCCTGCCATCTTCTTTCTCTCTCTTGTTCTTTGTTTTTCCTTTCCTTCAGTATTGTTCATTTGATGAGAAATTCTGCTTAATTAGAACTGAAAATGACTTAATCCTGATGAACACAAATTCAAACACCACACACACACACACACACACACACACACACACACAGAGAGTTTTTAAGAGTTAGATTAAGACCAGTGGCTACATCAAACTTACTTTTTATCCTCCAGACCAATATATTCCGCCAAATGTGTTCTGTAGGGTATCAAGTCCAGAAAAATATAATCTTGAAAGGAAAAGTAGAAATCCAACACACCAGTCAGACTACCCTTATCCCAGTCATAGAGACTTAAGACCTATATTAACATATTAAAATTCTGAGATATTTTCTGGTAAAGAAATCTGTTTAAGACAAGAATTGTAGCTCAGTGGAAGAGTGTGTTCTTCGTATATGTGAAGTTCTGGCTTTGATCCTCAGCACCTTGCCCCTAAAATCAATTTATCTTCATTGAAATAAACATTCCCTATAGTTATTTGACCACAGAATCCTTTTGTTTGTAATGCCCAGTAAAATCTTTCACTGATAGCATTCTAGGAAGTACATTTAAGGAAATACTGTTCTCCTCGTATCAATAAAATTAGAAAAAATAAATGTCTACATATGAAAAACTAAGTGCATTTCTTTTGCATATTCATAAATTAAAATAACATTTTGTGAGTGCTTTAAATTTTATTGTAACAGTATCTGGACTTCCCAAAGAATAAAATTTATCCAATATGAAAGCCTACTGCTTTTACTGGGGTTGGGGGGCAGGAGCACATTTAAATATTAAACAAAGGAAAGGTAGTTATTTTGCAATTATATTTGCTCAACTTTTAAATGAGTCATTAAGCAGATACCATTTATTGTATGTTCTTAATTAGGGTTTAACATGTTTTCCATCTACTTCCTGTTATTTTTTAAAACTTGTCTCTACTTAATATTTATAAAGGCATATCTTAAAATATGTGAAATATCTAATGATTAAAAGTAAAACGCATGTGCTATGAATTTCTTACCTAACTTGGGAGATAGAACCCTAGGATTTGCTGAGAAGCCCCTGTGGACTCTTCTTGATCCTGTCCTGTCCCAAACACCAGGCTAAGAGAGGTTCTAAACCTTGTGTCTTCTGCTGTTGTCTTCCTAGGTTTCTGGCACAGGTATCTATGAACCCAGAGACACTTGGATTTTTCTCAAAGAGGTAGAGCTGAACATCTGCTGTAAATCAACCATCATTTTTAAATTTCACCATCGAAAAGCAAAACTGATGAATTTTGCCTCATGAAAGATTTATTATTAATCTGCATCTAAAATGAAACCTGATTAGAAAAGCTAACATGAAACTATGGAGAATTAAAATGAAAAATGTATGATAATTAAAATGAAAAAAGTTAAGGAAGTTTAAAGGAAAAAAAGCTAAATAGGTACATATACACTGTGACTGTGGAATTCATAATGAAAATGTGACAGACTAAATATTTTTTTCTTACATAGCACTAGAGCTTTGTGAAAACTTTAGAAAAAATCCCACTAGGTAGCAATTATGAAGGTTATTTTGCATAAGCATTCTTGGTTATTAAAGTAGCTAAATGAAGCACAAATAATGAAATAAAACATTGGCAATTAGTTTTCTAATAGAAGTGTGAACTGTTACAAATGAAGAGCAAGAAAGCATTAAAACTTCTTTAATAAGAAGGCATGCTTCTTAGAAATGAAATTTGAAAGGCAGTTATCTCTGAAAATAAGTTAAAGTGCTTGTTCCACATTGCAACCACTCTGGCTCAGGTATGCAAAAGCTCTAAGTGATCACAATTCCATTCCTTAGTTTGAAATTTGAGTTTGAAAAAAGAAGGTGATTATTGCGGAAATTCTAAAAGTGAGTACACATATGTACCATATATTCATGTCTTATTCATTAACCTTTGATAACATTGCTGTTTTGGGACAAAATGTAAATTTAAGCACTTGAATGTAATAATTTTAGTGCAACTGAAAGTTGTATTATGCAGCTAGTAAATATCAGGCAGCCAAACCATTAAGGCAGGGTGTCAAGCAATCATTTTGTGAGTCTCTTGTTAGTTGTGCACCCATAGAATCAAGTGATCAAAAAGTGCAAATCTGTAGTTGGAAGAGTTACATAAGGTGGTTACTCAAGAACTGTTTACTTTATAGTTTACATTAACCGAACTTAATTGCTTAATGAATTGCAAATTAATATTCTTATTTGATCTGTCAAATAATATTCTCATTTTATCTGTCAAAGGGTAAAAAAGACATTTTAGTTATTGTTTCGGCACTTACCTGTTAGGCTAAAGCTAAAGTTTTTTCCCCTTAACATTAGGGTTCATGTCTTGGGCCTCCTCCCTGAATTATGCACTTAAGTCACTAAATTGCCCAGGCTGGGCTTGAACTTGCCATTCCTGCTACAGCTACCAATAATTCCGGTCCTGCAGAAATGTGGAAAAACGCATTATGTTTTTTTGCGATTCTGTACCATGCTACCTCTAGAAAAGCTAGGAGTGGCTGCATCCCAATATGCTCCTCAGAAAAGGTTTCTTACTAAAGATTTGGATTATTTCTATATCTAGTTAGAACATGCCAGTGGGTCTATACAGGACTGAAAGTGATAGACAGGTGGTTGGGGGTAAATTCTCAGTTCAAGTTCCAGAAACTGTGCCTACTTTTCTGGAGGAGAACTAGTATAGAAACTAGGACTCTTCCAATTCACAGTTGTTCCAGCTTTTAATTTTTCTTTAGTCTAGACCATTTCCTTTTCGACTCTTGAGTCATATGATGCCATCCTTGGCTGAAAATTCCTCCTGGCCAGCCTCACCACCACCTGGCACAGTGCTGAAAACTGCCTAGCTCCTTAGGACATCTTGCCTGTGGTACCTGGCCATGCACTCTGCATCTCACTCTGCTGAGTGTGTCTTTTGCAGTGGTTGAGATTATGGATCCCAGGGGCTATTTCCTTGTGGAACAGTAGAATAAGAACTTCTTTAGAATTTACAGATGTAAGTAAGCTTAAAAATCTTAAATGTGTCCTGGGTTAGGGTGGGCTCTACATCTAATGGCCAATGGGGTGTAAAAGACAGAAAATGCAGAGGTGGGCAAAAGAGGAAGATGGTGTGAAGATGGTGGCAGAGACTGGAGTGGCTCACCACAAGCCAGGATACACAGGGATTGGCAAGAACCTTCAGAATCCAGGAGAGAGACATTCAGTGGGGTCTTTCTCAGTGTCTTCAGCTGCAGAAAACCTCAGCAACCTTGGTCTTGTATGTTTGCTTATTTATTTTTCTGGCCGGCTCAGCCCGCCCCGAGGGCAGGGCTGGCGCAGCATGTGGTCCCGGGGATCGAACCGCGTTCCCTGCAGCCGCCCAAGCTTTCCCAAGCAGGCGCTTTAGACCACTGAGCCATCCTGCCGGGCTCCTTGTAGTTCAGTCTTGCAGAACTGGAAAAACGCATTCCATTTTTGAGTTCATGTACCGTGCTAACTCTAGAAAAGCTAGAATTCTTCCTTTACTTGGGATGTCTGCTCTTCTTTTTTCTGGGAAACAAAGACCTTCTTCAGCATTCTGTTCAAATATTTCCTTCATATAGCAGAGGAATCAGAAGTAGAGGTTATAAGCCTAGACTAGACTACTTGTACCCACATACCATCTCTGACCCTTACTGACTCCACAAAAACACTTGGTCTTCTTTGTGATTCAGCTTCCTGTAGGCAAAAAGGACTAATGATAAAAAGTTGCAGTAAACATACTAGAACACATAAAGGACTTGACTTGATTTCTAATGTATTAAAAGGAACTTAAAAGATGTAACAAATTGGTTTTGATGAAACTTTCCTAAGTTTCTTCAGGAAGATTGTTATGGTTTATGTCTAGTTGTCCCCTCAAAGCCTCAGGCAATCATGGGGCATCGCTTCTATAGACTGAAACTTGATCCATGATCCCTGGGATTTTGTTTTAGTACTGATGGGATTATCAGTCTGAGTAAGGCTGAAACTATGGGTGTGGTCTAGGGTGGATATCCTAAGGTGGAGAGCCTGAATGTAATCTAAAGAGTTACAGAGAGACAGACTAAGCTGTAGCTGTTGCTCTGCTGCCGCATTTGGCTGGCTGCCTCTGTCACCACTTTGTTGCTGTTTCACCACCATGAACTGGATGCTCTCTGCCCTGTTCCACTCAGCCTTGGGCCAGCCAAATATGGACTGAAACCTCCACAAACTGTGAGCTAAATAAATTGTATTGAACCCCATAACCCCATGATCTTATCAAACAGAAGCAGTGTAAATGACCAGTGTTGACCAGGTAGCTTAGTCTTCCTTTCTTGTATTAAATTTGGAAAATCTCCATGAAGTCTATACTCCCAGCCTGTCTCATGCTGAATGAACCATACTTCAAGTGGCACATGTGGCCAGTTGTGACATATTGGGCAGCTCAGGTCTAAACTTGTGTGCAACACATGGGATAGGCAACTGGATGTGTCAGGGACACAGTGCATGACTGTGCTCCAAGATGGCTGCACAGAATAACAAAAGCCAATGCACATGTAACTTACTGCATGCCAGGCACTCCTTGAAGTGCTTCACTGGCTGTAACTCTTGCAAATGCCTGACAGACCTATGAGGAAGCCACTGTGACTGCCCTCTCATTAATGTTATTGCGTAAATGAGGACTGAGAGCTGGTGTAAGTTGTCCCTGTTGAGGCTGCCAGAGACTCAAAGGCAAGCCTTTAAATGCAGATCATTTGGCTACAGGTTCTGTGTTTCAACAACTCTGTTGTTCTCTTTATGTGATACTAATTGAGCTTCAGATTTTTTATTGTGCCACTGCAGAGTGTGTAGCAGAATGTTTGTACAACTGGCTGGGGTGAAGGGGAGGAAATTCATTTTCATCAGAAGCTGAAATTGCCAACTGTGTTTCAATCTGGATTTCTTTTAGTCTCCCATTGATGTATTCCTTTAAATCTGGGGATAAAATTTCAGATCTGCAGGACTCACCGGTGAACCCCAGAGTGAGGTCTGGCATATATTTTCTGAAGACCACGTGAAGCCAACTCGCCCTCTGGGGGTAATTAGTGCCCTCACCTCTCTGTGTGTTCTCAGTAAGTCAGTCCGGTTAGCTTAGAGCTCCTACTCCTTCCAGGAGATAATTAGGGGCTGCTGAAAGCTGCATTAGCCCTGCCAGGCCGCAGGGGCATTATAGACCACTGCTTCTCCAGGAGACTCATCAACTTTCAGCAGCTTGCAGCCCCTCGGCCTTACTCCCCTGGAGAGTTGAGCTCGGATTGCCTGGATTGCTACCTGCTCATTCGAAGGCTCTGAATCTCCGCTTACAGCACTGATGCTATTTCTATGCTTGCAGGGCAGCCCTGTGCGCATGAAGAGCTGATGGCACACATCTGGAGAAGGCTGATTAAAAGATGCAGATGCAACTTAAGGCCCCAGAAAGAGAATCCATTAAGATTTTCTGATTCACGATGGAACTTATGCTGCAGCCAGAGCGCTGCTCCATTGTTTCTCTCACAAATTGTCCGATGTTACTGGGGCTGAATAGCTATCATATAAGATTCCTATCATGTACCATGCATTTTTTCAGATATTACTTTTAATCCCACAACAATTATGTTATAATTATCATGGTGGCAAACATGTAGGGAAAGTTAAGAAAATGCCAAGTATAATTCCTAGTATATTTTTCCAATCATTTTACATGCATTCGCCTGCTGAATTCTCCAACAACCTGCGAGGTAGTTACTGCTGATAATTCTATTCTCACGGACTTGGCAAAGTTAAGAATGCTTCTCCCTCTTTGCAGCTCTTAATCCTCTTCTTGTCTGAATACAATCTATCTCCCTACTTCCTGTTATCAAACTTTTTTGCTCCAATGTGATTCGGCTGGTGAATTGTGGGATTTCTTCTGGGTTTTGTGTTCTGTATGTGTTTGTGTGTGAACAATATTAAGATTTCATGTTTCCCCAGAAATAATAGCTATAATTAAAAAATCAAATAACAAACACTGGTGAGGCTGTGGAAGAAATCAATATTTCTTTATTATTGGTGGAAATGTGAAGTAGCCTAGCTACAGTGAAAATCAGGACAGAGACCTCTCAGAAATCTGAGATCATAAATTCCATTTGACCAGCAATTTCCCTTCTAGGAATATTCCCTAAAGAGTTAAAGACATCACATTACAGTGATACATGCATACCCTTTTATGTGAGCATAATTGTACAGCTAAATCTTATGAAAGGATTATAGCTCATCAACAGGTGACTGTATAAAGAAAATATGATATTTATACACAATGGAGCACTACTCTGCCATAAAAAGGATAAGCCACATCACCTGTAAGAAAATGAATGTACCCTGGGACCATTATTTTAAGTGAAATAAATCAGACACACCAGTTTAAATACCACACGATTTTTTTTTATATGAAAGACTCAAGTTCTAAATAAATAGTAGCACAAAAGTTGGATAACAGGAAGTAGGGAGATAGATTTATTCAGATGAGAAGAGGATTAAGAGATGAAAGGAGGGAGAAGCAGGAAGGAAAAGGAGATTTAAGAAAATTATGATGTACTAAGTATGGACCTAACTCCCCACAAGGAATGTAATGATTATGTAATGCAAACATGTGCTAATAAAAAATAACTGATAAAAAGGTGCACAGAAGGAAGGTAGGCAGGCAGGAAGGGAGAAGGGAGGGAAGAAGGAAGGGAGGAAAAGAGGGAGAGAGGAAGGGAGGGAGGGAGGGAAGGAGGGAAAGAAAACAAAACCCAAGATAACTCCAAGGGGGCTGTAATATGGATCTTGAAGATCTCTCAGAAGGCCAGGTCTTGGTCTCTAGGATGACACTTGGGAAACAATGACGCATTTTGGAGATAGGACACTAGGGTGGGCATTCAGATCATTGGCTTGTGGCTTTCAAGGGCATTATGGGATGCTGGTCTCTTCTTGCCTTCTCACTTCCGGGCCAGCAGGTACCTGGTGTTTCTTTGCCAAACGTTCCCTAACATAATGAGCTGTCGCACTCTAGTGCAGCTTCTCGACCAAGGTAATGGGACCACTTGGACCAGAATTTCT
Organism: Myocastor coypus; assembly: GCA_004027025.1. Taxonomy (NCBI): domain Eukaryota; kingdom Metazoa; phylum Chordata; class Mammalia; order Rodentia; family Myocastoridae; genus Myocastor; species Myocastor coypus. The sequence goes on along the minus strand of PVJA010004172.1, from coordinate 805 downwards.
GAACTGAGAGCCTAAGTTTTTGTCTTCTTTAAAGTTGGTTATCTCAGATTTTTCTACAACAGATAATTTTTATTGTTTAAATTTAACAATGGTTATGTTGTATATTTTCATCATCAGATCAGTTTAGATTAATACATATAGATACATATAGGTATATAAGATTGATCAAATAATTAAACATTAACACTTTCAATCAACATAATCAACATTCCTTTTTTTTTTTTTTTTTTTTGGTCTTTTTGGGACAGGGTCTCGCTATACACTTCAGGCTGGTCTTGAGCTCAGTTTTGTAGCCCAAGATGGTCTTGAACTCTCACCGATCCTCCTGCCTCAGCCTCCCGAGTGCTGGGATTACAGGCGTGCGCCACCATGCCCGGCTAACATTACTTTTTTTTTTCTTTTCCCCTTTCTTTTTTTAAAAGTTGACATATTGCATATTGTCCTCGCAATAGTTCTACAGAGTACAGTGTGTGGGCATAACTCACCTCCCTATTGATGTTGCTAAGAAGAAAAAAAAAAAAAAACAAGGAAAAAAAGAGAAAGGAAAAGAAGATTCTTTTCTTTGGACTAAGAGGAAGCAGATGCATACACAGTCAAATGTTCTGCAATTGCAGTGGGCCACCAGTGGAGCTTGTAATGTTGGAGGCTATTGAATCTAAGGCTCCTAAAGCTCATCTCACCAATCTAGCTCTGCGTTTCATGCATTGTAATTAAGCTTTTTTTTTTCCTTGCTGAGTGATCAAGGGCAAGACCTGTATAACAAAACATTCTTTTTTTTTTTTTTTTTTTTTTTTTTTTTTTTTTT
>PVJA010004171.1:0-88508 GCA_004027025.1 Myocastor coypus | reverse complement strand
TTTTTTTTTTTTTTTTTTTTTAATTCTTGTTTAGAACCCTTGTTTGTTTATTCACTCATTTTTATGGCTGGCTCAGCCCGCCCCAGGGCAGGGCTGGCGCAGCATATGGTGCCGGAGATTAAACCGCGGTCCCTGAAGCCGCCCAAGCTTTCCCAAGCAGGCGCTTTAGACCACTGAGCCATCCCACCGGGCCCCTGCAGCACTTTTCTTTCCAGCAGCCAACTGTTTTTTTTCCCCCCCTCGGTACTAGGGATCAAACCTTGTGTATGCTATGTAAAAGCTCAATCACCAAACTACTCAAAGCAAGGAGTTTTTGTATGCCAAAAATTAACTAAGAATAATATTGAAAATATTGTAAATGCCAGTAAAAACTTCAGTGTTAAACCATATACAGGTAGGGCACCCTTCATTCAAAATCTGGCACTTTGTAGGTGCTGATGGGATGCCCCAAGCAGGAGATTCTACACTGGCTCATGACGGGTTACAATCAAACCGCAGGCCTTCTCCACAAGGATGGTATTGCATGAAATTCCTCTGAAACAAAAGGATGTCCTGCCCACATGGTAACACAGGTTTTGTATACAAATAGTGGAAATATGAAAAAAAAAATCCTGAAATCTCTAACAGTTTGTTTCAGATGAGGTTTATCTGTACATTTGAATCACACCACTCTGTATTCACATATCTTACATGTGCAATCGCATTTGCTAAGCATTAAGCAAGAATCGCTTTGGGACAAACAGGCTTTAACTTTTGTAAGTTTCGGAATGGTCTTCACATACTTTGTTGTGAATTTTAACTTTTTTGCTTTAGGAGTTGGGAGACACTAGAAACTTGCTTCTGGTTGGTTGTTTTGTTTTGTTTTGTTTTGTTTTTTCTTTTTTCTGTCCTAAAGACTGAGGGCAGGGAGATCTCAGCTACATCCTATTTCTCTTTTCTCTAAGTTGCTCAGGCTGCCCTGGAAGTTAGCAGTCTTCCTGTCTTAGCCTTCAAATACCTTAAGGGCATGCTTCACCATTCCTGGCTTGCCACTGATGTCTTTAATTGATGCAGCCCTTTGAGGTACATGGCTCTAATCCCAGCTACTTGTTGGGAGACTGAGGCAGGATGATTACAAGTTCCAGACCAGTCTAGGCCATTTATTGCATTTATTGAGACCCTGTCTTGGAAAAAAAAAAAAAAAAAAAACAGCTTTACTAATAACAAAATGAACTGAAAAGGAATGGACTTGAGAGAATTGTGGAAAGTAGAATCATCACTGTTCTGTTCTGTTCATCTCATTTACCCTACTTCAAATCACTTTCTACTAGATCATTGATACAGCCTCATAACTGATTTGGGGGTATAAAGAAAAGTATAACAGTTCCCAGAGAAAACTTCTGTTAACTTCTTATTACAGCATATAATAAGATGCTGCTTCTGACTGCATCCTGGACTGTCTCTAGACTCTTTCAAAATAACTCCTTTGGGGGAGGGGGCTATTTTAAATGTTATAACGGTTTTATTAAAACTGTAATACTGCGCTCGGAGCCAGCTGAGCCATGGTCTGCCCTCTGAACTACATCGTTGCCGTGTCCCAGAACATGGGTATCAGCAAGAACGGGAACTTGCCCTGGCCCCCACTCAGGAATGAATTCAACTATTTCCAGAGAATGACCACAACCACCTCAGTAGAAGGCAAACACAATCTGGTGGTAATGGGCAGGAAGACCTGGTTCTCCATCCCTGAGAAGAATCGACCTTTGAAAGATAGGATTAATGCAGTACTCAGTAAAGAACTCAAGGAACCTCCACCAGGAGCTCACTTTCTTGCCCAGAGTCTAGAGGACGCCCTGAAGCTGAATGAACAGCCATAATTAGCCAGCAAGGTGGACCTGGTGTGGGTCGTGGGCGGCAGTGCCCTTTACAAGGAAGCCATGGATCGGCCAGGCCATGTTAAACTGTTCATGACAAGGATCATGCAGGAATTTGAAAGTGACACATTTTTTCCAGAAATTGATTTAAATAAATAGACTCCTCCCCAAATAAAATAAAATAAAATAGTTTTAATAGTAAAAGAAAGCATGTCTTCAACTTTTTCCCTGCTTTTTTCAAGGTATAAGTTGAAAAATAATATTTAAATACAAAAATTATGATTTAGTCTGTGTACAGTTCTGGGAGTGATTGTGTGCTATTACATTTTTCTAGATTTGATAGTGGGTTCAGCCATTGATAAATATAAAATCACCTTAAGTGATTATATGTGCAAGCAGTTTCAATGTTTGAACACCTCTCCTCCAGCATGTCAAGAGAATGTGACTGCAATACGACACTTGAAATCTGTTTCGTTCTGAGTCACTTGAGAAGTATTCGTTCTATGTGGCTATAAAGTCTTCAGCTGTGTTCTAAAAATATTATAAGTTGGAGAGAATTTTAAAAATTAGTGTGCTTTCATATGCAACAATGAAAACCTAAAAGACATGGGAAGTATCAAGCCTCCTAACTATCATTTCAATAAATTTGGTAGGCACAAAACATTGTGGGAATTAGATGCAGACATAACTAACTAATTCTGAATGTTAAAATAAAATGTTTTTAGTTAGGTACATATTAAAGAAATTCTAACCTGTGCCATAAGTAATAAATTCAAGAATTTCTAAAAGTATTTAGTACCATGCACTCTGCATAATTTTTTTTTCTGAAATTTAGAAGAAAATAGAAAAATATGTTCTTACTCACAAGTAGTGTCAAGGAAATATCTCTAATTTGGAAACTTTTGACTTCTCAATTCATTGAATTTTTATGGACTTTACAGATTAATTCAATCTTGTCAAATTTGACATTTAGTATTTTATATAGTTTCATAAATGTTTGTGGTAATGGAGCAAAATTATAATAATAGTTGCATTCAAGTATGTTCATTTTGCATTGTTGCTATTAAATATTCTCTTTTCTGTTTGAACCTATCCTATGGAGGTTAAAAAATTCCATTTAAAGCAAATGTATGAAAAAGGCCTTAAATTACATACAGCAATATCACAGAAAAAGAAAATTAAAATTATACTAATGAAATTTTTAACAAAAACTTCGTGTGTGTACTAAATGTGAAAAATATTAATCATGATTCTGAGCAATGGCATTTAACAGTAGTTAAGGAGGATAAATAATATATAGTAGTATCTACAAAGCAGATGAACTGGCAATGGTTATACATATATTTTTTAGATGTTGTGACATAGTTGTAGCAACTATTTTTAGCTAAGCAGAGGCATTTGGGGAATTTTTAAGAACTATTTCAACTGGAATAGATGTTTGGATACCAAACAGAAAGTACTTGCTAGCTGTCTGAAGTGTTTTAAATTAATGCACTTTTAGTTATTCAGAAAGCAAAAAGACCGTGGAATTTCAGTGTCACATAATGATACTCCAAAGCACCAGTTTTCCAGTTTTCGTGCTGATGTTCCTTGTGCATTCACGACATAACCTTGTCTTCTCATTTTTCCAAGTTAGGAATCCAGGAGCATTCCAAGCTTCTCATCCTAATGACCCCTATCTTCATGCTTCCCACCCAGTGAGCCCCTAACTCCTGGCTCTCCTACATTAGACCCCTCTCTCCCAAGTAAGCCTGCTCCCTTTCATGTTCCTGGCCTAGCAGCTTTGCTTCAGATTGCCAATGGAATTGTTTCTCATTCAGAGTGAGCAGGGTGAGTTTTAAGGCTTCCTCAATCATAGACAACTTCACTTTTAGAAGCTCCACACTACATTTTATAAAATATATTAAAATGATCAAAAGTATGTATTCAATATAATTTACATGTAATTAACCATAATAGTTGGTTGGCATTCATATATATATATATATATATATATATATATATATATATATATATGTGTGTGTGTGTGTGTGTGTGTGTGTGTGTGTGTTTTGCTGGACAGGGTTCAAACTCACGACCTTGCACTTGCCAGGCAGGCACTTGTACCACGGAGCTATCTCCCCAGCCCAAGTTGTACTAATATTGGTATTGAAAATATTAATTGAGCATGATGTTTTATCTCAGTTTCTTCTTTTAAAAAATTTGGAAACATTTTCAAACAAATATTTGTTGATTGTTCACAAACTCATAGTCTCTAGGGCGTGTGGTTTTACTATCATATGGTGAATAGCCCTTCTGGCAAGATATCTGAATATAAGAACCATCACCAAGAGGCATAGACCAGGAAATGGAGAGTGTTCATAGAACGAATAGAGAAAACCAGTAAGAGATGTGTAAACCACAAACAGAAAACAAAGTAAGTTTCATGTGTCTCAAAACAAATGTGGCAAAATGATTAACCAATGATATAAGTGGTTACATCCCTTATTAGTTCCATAGTTTAGGGTTTTAAAACAGAAATAATAAGAATATCACTTTAATAGAGTCATGAGAAATTTAAATTTTATCATTTTTATGCATTTAATGTTTTTATATCTTTATTACTGTCGTGACTCATGATGCACTACTAAACAATATCTATTTGATTGCTACTATTAAACCCTGGAATAATCTAGAAAAAATGAACATAATTAGATGACTCATTGTGATATTTATTTATTTATTTATTTATTTATACAGGGTCTCATAGTACAGCTCAGACTCATAGTACTCCTCCTGTCTCAGCCTCCCCAGTGCTGCGATTACAGGTATGCACCACTACTCTCAGTTTTGGTGGCCAGTACCACATGTGGTACTAGGGATCAAACCTGAGTCCTTGCAATTGCCAGACAGGTACTTAGACCACTGAGTTATTTCCCCAGCCCTTGTTGTGATTTCGTATTTTAGGAAAGGGTCTATAGGGTGTTCAGAGTCTCACTACTAGATCAGACTCGTAGTGATCTGCCTGTTTAGAGCCTCGAAAGAGCTGAGATTACAGGCATGTGCCACCACACCCAGTCTCAATTGCCCTCTCAGTGCACCTTGTGGGCAGGCTGGCACAGCAGGCCTGGGGATCGAACCCCCAGCCCCTGCACCTGCTTGCAGGCTCTTTGATCTGCTGAGTTATTTGGCCAGACCCCCTTGCTGTGATTTTAAAGATAGAAAAGTTGATGAGTTATTTTGATAAGTATTTGAGTGTTCTAATATATTTTAAAGAGCTAAATATTTATTTGACATGGGAAAAAATCTTAGTCTAATGAGAAGGTATACCTCAACATTATCTTCCATTGTTGGTTTCTTTTAGAACCAGTGAAAGAGAAGATGAGATAATTGCTTTAGAAAGTATACATACAAAATCCTCCACCTGCCTCAGGATCTTAATGCTATTGTGACTTTCTTGTACCTAAGTCCAGATCCTCAATTTCATGTTGCACTGCCACTGACTGTGTAAGACTTTGTTCCACTCTGTTAATCTCTTCCTGCTTTAGTTTCTTCATTTGTAATATGCAAATAACATCCCTTGTACTTCTTCACCAGAGGTATTTCGACAACTAATTGATAGTCTTAGCAGGTAGACATATTGAAAAGTGTATGATAAATGATTTATAAACCCTTGGAAAACTTTGATAAATTCTGTAAAAAGTAGTAACATGAGGGCAAAATAAATTATTCTGTACATTAACTTTGAACTTTAGTAATATGTATTCAAGTTTTTAAATCTAAAAAGGGGTAGTTCTCAATAGAGTGAACATAAGGTACATTTTTATTATTAATTCATTTTGTAATTTTTACTTGTACAGCTTTGCAACATATTCTGACATTAATTAGGGAGGTTGGTAAGTGTACATAACGTATTTTCATTCTTTTTACTTCCCCTTTTCCCTAATTCTAAGCTGCTGTCTTTTTTTTTAAGTTCTTATTGAAACTGAGGTTATCTTGAATAAAAATATTCTAGAGAGTAGTTAAAGTTCATCTCCTTAAATTGATGAGGTGTTTTACCAAGCAGGAAAATAAGTACATAAGGAGAAATATATCTGTGAAAACAACCTATGACCTTGAAAACATTAATTAACCAATGACAATCTTCAGATGATGAAGAATAAGTTTGGGTGAAAAAGCAGTAACAAAATGTTCTGTACCAAAAATTTGGAAGGGATTCAGAAATCAAAGAATCGTATTCCAAAGAAAATGTAATATAAAGATTTTCAGTTCATTAACTGAAAAGTGATTCTTGCATAATACAGACAGCAGTAAACACTCATAAGTAAGTTATTCATTCTATTTGGAGATAAGATAAGGTATGTAACTTACAAGCTGGCTAGAAAAAAATATCATCATTCATTGGAAAGAATAGTATTTTAGGTTGAGAAAATAACATCAGGGAGTGAATGTAAGACAACCAGGAATACTGCACAAACCCTCACCCAATCATGCAAGGAATGGATGTTGTAGAAAGAGAATCTATGAAACCAGAAAACCAGAGTCGCTTAAAACTAAAAAAAAAAAAAAAAAAAAAAAAAAGAGCTATATAAAAGCTTTGAGCTATATTTTGTGGTTTCCTAGGAGCCATTCACGTTTTTTAGTACCCTTTATGCTTTAACAAGTTCATTCTTATAATTAAAGTGTGTTGAAAAGGATGTGTTTAAACAAGTTTGAAGAACCTAATTTATAATAGTTAAAGAGATAGTGAAGGTAGTAAATTTTATAACAGGGATGATGTAAGGAATGATGTAAGGAATATTATCACCACTGAAGAGGTAACTAGATGAAAGAAGAATCCAAAAGTACAAGGGACAATTGAAGAAGTAGCAACATAGAAAGAATCAGGAACAATAATCAAACATAATGTTGGACAAAATATTCTTGATATGACTGGATGATATTTTAAACATGGATAAAGAAAAAGGCATAGAAGAAATTTATTCTGGATGAACTGCATCTTCTAAGAAATTGTTTAGCAAGATTTTTCCATGGTCAAAGGTATAAATGAAGTGTAAGGAGCACAGACAAAACAAGCACAGACAAAATATTCTTGATATGACTGGATGATATTTTAAACATGGATAAAGAAAAAGGCATAGAAGAAATTTATTCTGGATGAACTGCATCTTCTAAGAAATTGTTTAGCAAGATTTTTCCATGGTCAAAGGTATAAATGAAGTGTAAGGAGCACAGACAAAACAAGTTGCTGTGGTGCAGGTCAAACAGAAGGGACCGCATAAGTAGCTTTGATGTCATGTAGTCCCTAAGCAATCAGTGAAGATATCTTCTAAAAATAGTGCTTCTGGATTTATTAACAGATTGCAAGTTAGAATTTCTCATTTTCAAGTTTTGATTGATTGAAAGTTATGGTGTGGGAGATGTATTTGAATCTAGCCTAGAGAAATTTTCAGAAAAGAAATAACATAATTAACTGATCTGTGAATATATAAAAACAGTACAAAAATGCTCATAGAAAGGATGGCTTTTGAACTTATGGTGAAAAACTATGGTATGGAAAGTTATTGACATTTTTGTACTAATCAAGCTAGTGGTACTGAACTCTACCAGTAATCAGTACATTCTTCACTACTATATTCAATCAATATTTTTCTTTTAGTTAGTATGTATTTGTGATCCATAAGTGGATTCAGCTTAGGAAATTGATATGTATACATATTTCTTCCTGATCCTTTTTATTTCTCTTTCTCCTCTCCCTTCAACATTTCTCAGTCCCATTCCTATTTCTACAAAGTCTATGTCAATGATCCTTATTATGCCATTGATTGATTGATTGATTGTATTTAGTGCAGGGTGAATAGGGTGTACAGGGTCTCACTACACCAACTGGACTTGTAGTGATTCTCATGTTTTCATCTTCCCAAGTGCTGGGATTGCAGGCGTGTGCTGCCATGCTCGGTCTTGATTGTCCTCTCAGTATGCATTGGGGGCAGGGCCCCCAAGGCAGGCCTGGGTTTGAACCTCTGACCCTTACATCTGCCTAAGCAGATGCTTTAATCCACTGAGCTATCTTCCTGGCTCTCTTTAAATTATTTATACTCTGGGTTCCTTGTGTAATAGAAACCATGTGAAATTTAACTTTCTGGGTCCAATTGATTTCACTTAGCATGATGGTGTCAAGATAAGTCCATTTGCCTAAAAATTTATCTGTCAAGAATTGCACATTTATAAACATGGGTATGCATATATCATACCCATGTAGAATGTCTTACTTGTCTGGGAGGCACCAAGAACTGGTATAGCTGGATCAAAAGGAATTTCTTTTTTTAGTTTTCGCAGGCTCTCTACACTAATTTTATAGTAGTTGCACTAGTTCATGTCCTCACCAATAAAGTAGAAAGGTTCTTTTTTTCCAATAACCTCAGAATCCTTTTTTTATTTTGGGAGGTTTTTGTGGTAGTCATTCTTTTGGAGCAAGCTGAAATCTCAGTATTTTTTTTTTTTATATTTATCTAAAGGACAAAGGTGCCAAATACTTTTTCGTGTAATCACAAACCATTGGAAGCGTGTGTATTTATTTCAATTGCCCATTTCTGATAGGGTCTTTTATTTCAGGAGATCTAATTTCTGGAGTACTTTGTACAGTCTACATGTTAGTCCTTCATACAAAGAATGGTGTGTTTCTCATCTGATAGATTGTCCCTTCCTTTGTTGGTTATTTTCTTTTGCAATGCAAAGGTTAATTTGATATAGTCACATTTATTGATGGTTGATGAAATTGCACATTTGGGGTTCTATTCAGAAAATTCTTTCCTATGTCTGTGTCTTCACAAGTTTTACTTATTTTATCTTCCAAGAACTAAATGTTTCTATTTTAATATTTTGATGTCTGATCAATTTTATTTTAATTTGGTGTATAATAAGAGAAATGGGTCTAGTTTCAATCTTCTGCATGTGGAAAGCCACTTTTTTCAGCCACATTTGTTAAAAAGCATAGCTGTTTTCCAGAATGTGTGCTGGCCCATTTGTCAAAGACAGGCTAGCTAGCTGAAGGTGCCTAATGTTGCCTCTGCGTCTTCTATGTTTGAGTCCATTGATCCATATGTCTGTCTTTCTGTCAGTACCATGCTGTTTTTACCAACATAGCTTTAAAATTTATCAAAATCTGGGACTTAGGACCTCAAGCTTTGCTTTTCTTGCCAGAAAGGGAAAAACTACCAAGCAAAGGTTTCATTTTAAAAGTTTGTTCTTTCTGATATTGTCTCTGTTCTTGCTTCATGGCTCTGTAATTACTTTCTTTGACCCCTGTAACCATGAGGACATAACCAACTATGCAGAAGGTCTGAATGTAACAAGTTTGGTAATCATTAATCTCGTTTTGTAACTGAGGATCATTACTGTCATCTTATAATTGATTATCTCACCCTGTTAAGTAATTAGGGAACTGCCAAGCTGTGCTCTCTCGCCTTGCTACCTCCTGCTTATGCATTATATAAAAGTCCTAGACCACCAGAGATCAGGGACTGCTATTTTGGGAATGATCCCAATCAGTGCTCGTTTGGATTTGGATTTGATAATACGGCCTTATGACACGATTGATTCTGTCTATCCAGGAGCCTGAAATGTCTCTTCCTATTCTGATGTCTTTTTGAATCTCTCTCTCTCTCTCTCTCTCTCTCTCTCTCTCTCTCTCTGTCTCTCTCTCTCTCTGTCTCTGTCTCTGTCTCTGTCTCTCTCTCTCTCTCTCTCTCTCTCTCTCTGGAGTAGCATATTTTTCATTACAAAGGCCTTGCATTTCCTATTTCCTTGATCATATCTATTCTTATGTATTAAATTTTTTGAAAGTATTATGAAAGGAATTGCTTTCCTTATTTTTATACCAGTGACATTTTTTAAATGATAAATTTGCCTAAGAATATAATTGATGAAGTTATATAAAAGAACTATTAATTCTGTCCCACTTCAACTTTTGATTCCATGTTTTAGTGTTGTGGGTGATAAAACATGCCACAAATGAAGCGTTTTTCCATGTACCAAAATACATATTTGCCTCACATAAATCCTTGTGTGATTGTTGCTGTTGAAAGCTAAATCATTTACCTTTTCCATTATGTTGAAATGAGAAACTGTTAGGCAGATTGTGGTTATTCAAATTAGGACATTTGGTGGAGATTTCTTTGGAAATGAACAAAATCCAAGAGTCCTGTTACCAATACCTGACCTTTCAGACTATAATTACAATTTTGAGAACTTACCATCTGTCCCTGTGAAGTTCTTTTTCTCAGTTCTTACAGATTTTTCTGACAAAATAAGTGACATTACTAACAAATGTGACTTTATATAATAAAAGATGCTACCATTTGGAAATTTTACATGACTCTCAGAATCACTATTTTCCAAGTGAATAATAATTCATTTTTTACGAAAACATTGCCGTACATGACAAAAGCATTATTTAAACTCTAAATTAGAGAAAGTGGATTTTAATAATACAGGGCAGGAAAACCACTACTATGTCTTCAAAAAACTCCTTAAAAAGAAATCAATAGTTTTCTGAAAATGTTATTAAAATTATTCTCACTTTTTCAAACAAACAAAAAAAAATTCTGTAGCAGGCCAGATTTCCTCACACACTTCAACTAAAAACAACATATTGAGACAGTTTTTGAAGCAGATTTAGGAAACCAGATGTCTCTTATTAAGCCACATTTGCAAAATTAAGCAAGAGTTACAAATTTGAAACTATACTGTGATTGCCACTTTTATGATTTTGGAAAGTATCTCATTTACATTAAAATATTTACATAAACATGTAATGAGTCATTCATCTCTTAAATGAGTTTACAAATACTCAAATTACTTTTAGTTTTACTTTTAATATTTTTATTTTCCCATATTTTTTCATTTTCTTTTTTAAAATTTTAATGAGAAAGAAATAGCAATGAGACAGGTTCACAACAGGTTAGTAGAACAGTTACAATAATTAATACATTTCATATGGTTGTCTTCACAGTAACTGTTCAGAGGACAAGATACACACATGATATCTTGTCAAAACACTATTAGTACAAATATTTCTTCTAATTGAACTAAGAGTAAGTAGCTGTATTATAGTCCAATAGTCCATAATGGTAGTAGGTTATCAGCAGAACTGGTAGTGTTGGAGGCTGTTGACTTGAGACTTTTACAGCTCAGCATATTAATACGGTTTTACTTTTTAGACCTCATAGTGAGACTTTTCTGCTGTATGGTTAAGACCAAGATAAAGCAAGACCTATGTAGCAAAAAATGTAACTTTTGCATCTGACAAGATCAATCAAATCCCCTGAGGATCATTTTTATATTCTTATATAAATAAAAATTCACCATAGTTCTTTAGCAATTTAATGGCTACCTGAGGGCAACATAATTTAGAAATGCTAATATCTACCAAGCATTCAGACATACAGTAAAATAAGCAAAGATTTCTAACATGTGCTACGTGACCTTATTAAGTAACAGTAGAAAAGTCATACATATGCGTTTGCAATAGTGGAACAGGAAGGCTTTTTCTTCCTTCATAGTTTTGAAAGTGTCAGAAGAAATTATACTGTTCCTGTAGGAAGGATGTCTTCAGCACATGCTGATGATATTCTCTCCATTCTTTCTTCCAAGTCTGTGAGTCTCATTTCATGTGTCCCATTTACAAGAGTAAAATTAGCATGTTCTCAGTCACCATTTGGCTCATGACTCAATGTCACTATAAAAATCACTTTAGCAGCTTCATAGGCCCGGCTTCTTCTAGGATACCTCGATGTGGAACACTTCAATTTGTTCAATATAAGAAGCGTAAGTACACAATTTCGTAGAGTTGAAATCTACCTATATCTGTAAATTATGCTACAGTAAAATCTTCTGATTTACTCTTCCAAATAATTTGTGTATGTACTGTTAGAAATAGTGAAGGGCATAAAAAGGAAAAGTTCACAGATAGTGGATCTAACTTCTGAACTCTTTCACGCAAAAGGAGAAAACCTGCGGTGGCAGCATTGTGCCACTGCTATTGCTGCAGAAGAGAAGGCGTGGTTTTGTTTTGTTTGTTTCTTTCTGTTTTGCTGGTTTTTGAAGGAGGAAGGAGGAGAAAGGGAAAGCTCAATTCTTATTCATGAATTCTGATTGCATTTTTAGTTCTCAATTTTTAGACATTTATGGTTAGATTAAAACCTTGAATATTTCAATATATATATAATATGAATGTCTTTCTCCCTCATATTAGATTTAAATGTGAAAATAACTGGTTATGTATATAACTGGATAAAAAATCTATACTATTTTATATTTTAATAATATCTTTCATATTTTCAAAACTCATATCAGTATCAATAGGAATCTCTAAGGAGGTGTCAGAGTCCAGGTTTTGTAAACTTTCCAGCATTTCTTTTTTTTCTATTTTTATAAGGTCAAAATATATACCAATGGCTATTTTATTAGGCCTCTGTCGCATGCTGACAATTACTTGACATTTTTGGAATTGTGTGTGTGTGTGTGTGTGTGTGTGTGTGTGTGTGTGTGTGTTTGTGTGTGTGTGTTTACATGTGCATCTGTGTGTGTGAAATTGTTAAGACTTAGTTTTTAGTGACAGTCCTCTAAGATTTCAAAGCAAGAGTACATGCCATCTACAAAGTGATTTATTTGGTTTAAAACATATCCCTGGATTTTTAGTTGGACTACAAAATAAACCCATGTCTCAGTGCCTGGCTGAAAAACATAGCTACCATGCAGATATGGGCAATAATTTCTAAGCATCTACTGGAAATTAACCAAAAGAGCACTAATAAAGAGACAAGTGCATACAGTACCTAGTATCTATAAAATTGGTTTCTAAATCAAATTGAATACCTCCTTTCACTTAAGTATTCTGTGTGCATTATTTGTTACCTGTTGTTCTTTAATGAAAAAGAAACATATCACCTGCAGAAAGCAAACGTAGTAAAAATAAAAAACTACTTTTAAAATAATAGCTGTTATTATTGTCATCATAATGCCTACCATAACAATATACCTACAGTTTAGTTTCTAATGACTTTGAAAACTATAGAATTGAGTACTCTTCAATATAACAAATACATATCAAAAAAGCTTAAAAGGAAGCCGGGCGTGGTAGCTCACGCCTATAATCCTAGCACTCGGGAGGCTGAGGCAGGAGGATTGGTGCAAGTTCGAGACCAGCCTGGGCTACAAAAGTGAGCTCAGGACCAGCCTCAACTGCATAACGAGACCCTGTCTCAAAAAGACAAAAAAAAAAAAAAAAAAAAGTTTAAAAGGAGTGGAAGTTTTCAGGAATAAGGTCTTCCAGTTTCCCATACAGCTTTTTACTCCATCCGAATGAAAGCCCCAGTGACCATTGTAAAGGCAAGGTAACATCCATTTGTATATCTCACAATCCTATTTCTCCCTGAAGTGTTCCTTACTTAGCAGTTCACAGAACAAAATTTCAAAGTAAACTGTTGGCTCCCTTCATAAAAGTAGAATTAGCATCAAAAGCTTTTAACATTCACTAATATCTAAATTATAGCACAGTAAGCATTCTTTTTATTCATATATTCTCAGGAAGTATAAGCACTTTTCTCTGCCTCTTTCTTGCTATTTCATAGTTTTAGTTTAAAGAGAAAAAAGCAATAAGAACATAGGCAATAACAAAGCAACATAAAACAATAAAAATGTAATGTAATCTCTTTTTTATGTATTTGGTAGAGGGTCTATAGTGTCTCATTACACAGATCAGACTTGGAGTGATTCTCCTGTTTTCAACCTCCCAAGTGCTGGGATTGCACGCATGTGCTACCATGCCCATTCTCAATCGCCATCTCGCATACTCCAGGGTCAGGGCCGGCATGAAAGCCAGGGATCAAATCCTGGATGCTGCACTCTGCTTAAGCAGGCACTTTAGTCTGCTGAGATGACACAAGAGTAGAAAATTAACAATGGTTATTATATTGCATATTGTTATCATCAAATTTATTGCTCAGGTTACCTGATATAGGCATGCAAGATTGATCAAACATCAATTTAAATCTCCTTAAAATCATTATCAGCAAAGTGACTTAGATAAAATCTACAGTGTATATGTATTATTACTGTATTCTACACAGAAAAATAACAACAGCAAAAAACAAGCACCTTTATTGCAGAAATAAAAGATCTGTATTTAAGCCATGATTTTGTATATGATTTAGTAGCTGCTTTAAACTCTCTGAGCTAGGGTAGGTGAGGTGGCACAAGCCTGCAGTCTTAGGACTTGGGAGGCTGAGGTGGGAAGATCACCTTGAGTTCAAGGCCAGCCTGGTCTACAGCGAGTTTAAGGAATAGTCTGAGCTGCATGTTGAGACCCTATCTCAAACAAACAAACAAATGAACAACTTCTCCAAAATAAAGATCTAAAAGGTATATTTTCTTTATCTGAAAAGTGTGAATATTTTTGTAATTCATAATATTGCCAACAGTTGGGAAACAATAATTGTGCTTTATTTTAAGCCTATGCTTTGAAAAGCCATACAAGGACACCATGAAAATGAATTTAAAAAGAACTCATTCTGACTTCCTTTCCCTTTAAACATTTTTGAAATATATTTCCCCAGGTGATACGTGTGGCCAATACTAAATCTTTCATGTAACAAAAAAACAGGAACTAAATGCAAAGTTGGAGAATAACGGTGGAGATAAACCCAAATATCTTTATACCTAGTAGTATGGAATTACTCTACAGTCAAAAAAATACCCCAATCTTTAAGACAACAGCTTGTAAAGTAGATAGAACAGGCTAGAACCTTGTAGACCTAATGTCCAGGCTCTTAATTAACTGTGTGAAAATGGGCAGATGACTTGAAGTATTTGTTCCTTAGAATCTTTGAATTTAGCAGCCGGGCGTGGTGGTGGACACCTGTAATCCCAGCACTTGGGAGGCTGAGGCAGGAGGATTGGTGTGAGTTCGAGACCAGCCTGGGCTACAAAAGTGAGCTCAAGGCCAGCCTCAACTGCATAGCGAGACCCTGTCTCAAAAAGACAAAAAAAAAAAAAAAAAAGAATCTTTGAATTTAAAAATTTCTAAATTGAACTTGATAATATTTTTAAGATTTGAAAATTCAATATAATCCAGAAATGAGATTTGCCATTGCTAATGAAAGAATGTATGTATTTCTCTCACTCATCATTTCTATGGAGCATACATTTATATTCACTAGTTATTTGAAAGGGATTCTGCAAGGAATGGTGTGTGATTAAAATACTAACAGAACACAGTTTCTGCCTTCCCAAAGCCTGGAATCTGTCTAGAAGAAGAAAGTTTGCTAATAATAATAATGTATAGACAAAAATCAGACCCTCGTTAAGTGGCTGGGGGTATAGTTCAGTGGCATAAGCACATGCCTGGCAAGCACAAGGTCCCAAGTTCAATCCCCAGCCCTGAAAAAAAAAAAAATTCAGATCATTATAGCACTAGCTGATAAGGTAGAGAAAGAGAATGTAGCTCTCTGGCACATTTTAAGGGTCAAATCCACTTCAACACACACATTTGTTACAGAAAGGTATCCCAGGTAAATTACTAGACTTCACCCAAGGCATCAGAGAAGCTCTGGCAAAAAAACAGTGGGTGCTTTCCTACAACATGAGAGCAACTAGCTGAAGTTAAACAAAAGCAAAACTGGTTCCTAATCAGATCTTAGAAAGCCTTAACAAGAAAAGCTAAATTATTTACAGTGTGTTCTATAAGCTGTGTGCTATGGTTCAGAGGTTTCTGAGGCAGGCCCAAAGATGACTGCTAGTAGCATTTTGGTAGGCTGAATGGAAAATGAGGGAATTGAAATTCCCAGTGACAGCTGTACAGTAAGAGCTTCCCATGGTTCACAGAAAAAAATTAAAGGCATTGTAGGAAAAAGAATGCACCTTGTGACCATAAAGTTAAATGAAATAAATCTGACAAAGAAGCTTAACTATTATATAGCATTTCATAGTTTCTCTGATATGAAAAACCCAAAATATAAATAAAGAGCAAAATAAAACAAGGACAATAGGAAATAAGGCGATAGAATTTTGTAAAAAGAAAGGAGATCAAGAGATAGGGGGACATGAAATGGAGATAAAAAAGGATTAGGACACATTGCGTGTACATTTACCAACTCTCCATGAACAATGTAATTGTTATATGCCATAGACATTTCCTAATAGAATATAAAAGTTGAAGGGGGAAAAAAATTAACTAACAAAGAATGATGCAAGAACATCAAGGGAAAAAGATTAATAAAAGTATGCTCCAGTGTGTTAATGGGCAATGGATGATGGCACTGAAGATGTAAGGAAATACAATTCCATGTTTTTGAAAGACGGGTACCAGAAAGGAAAAATATGCAGAAAAATGTTGTTTGTGAAAGGAAAAATGTTAGGAGAACTGAGTGCAAAATCCTTTGTCTTCTTAGGGAAGGAAGAGGCAATATAATCTCTTAAGGCAGGTGGTGTCTGGTTTGTGGGCCAGATGGGGCTGAGATCCTTCGCACAGAGGAAAACATAAAGAAGAACCAACTAGAGGTGAACGAAAGAGCTTATGTGGAACCGTGAATGTGTCCTAATAATAGACATTTCTAGCTGAGCCAACTGGCACAATTTTGTGACTTTTCCTAGTAACAGTCAGACACTGGCAGTAAAATCTGAGAAAGTATGTGGCAGTGTTTTCCCAGTGGGAAGGCATAAGAAGGCAAGGCATTGTGACAGTAGACTAAGGAACTCTGTGTGTGTGTGTGTGTGTGTGTGTGTGTGTGTGTGTGTGCGCGCGTGTGTGTGGTGTGGCACTGGAGATTGAACCCAAGACTTCATATATGCTAGGCAATCACCATCACTAGCCATTGCCTTCGTGGTGGGAGCTCACTGTGGAAGACACTGCTCACTTCATGGGAAGAAAGAGGTAAAGGAGAGAAGAGAAAGAGCATCCAGGATCCTAATAGCTCCGTCAAGGGCATTCTGACAGTGGCCTACTGCTTCCCACTGTGCCCAGCTTCCTAAAGGTTCCACCACCTCCCATTATACCCAGAGGTTGAAGATTGAACTTCCACTGTAGAGGACTTCAGGGATATTCAGTATCTAAACTATGCAGTTTTCAATTATAGATGACATCAAGTTACTTAGCGAAAGCTCATTTTTCACTCTACAAATTAAACAAAAATTGTTTTGTAGATTTAGTCAGGAAGGTGATTTTTCTCAAGCATTGACTTTCCAAAGAGAGCAGAGGAGTTGTCCTGGGCTGAAGCAGTAGTTCCACACAGGCAGTGCTTGTAACTGCTGCTCCATGGTGATAAAAAGTTAACCGGATTTTTGGCAATTTCTTCAACATTTTTAGAGTCTATGGCTAGTGTATTTACTTACTTTTTACTTCTTGGTTGGTCCACTTCTATTCTACCTCACCTGATCTCTAATTCTTTTCTCTAGAGTTGAAATAACAATAGCAAAACATAATTTTTAAATCAAAATCAGTTGTCAAGAAATTATGATATACAGGTTAAATCTGGCCTTCTACCTGTATTAGAAACAAAGCTTGTTTGCCTGCCTTGCAAAGACCTGAGCTTGATCAAGCTATGGCATGCTGTGCCGGCCCTGAAACCAGGCGTAGTGCTGCATGACTATAAGCCCAGCACTGGGGAGGCTGAGACAGGAAGATCACTATGAGTCTGAGCTGAGTAATGAGATCCTGCATCCAATACAGAAATTAAAAAATGCAAAACAAACAAACATAGCTCATATATTAATTCTGTTTAATTTACTATTGATGGCTCGTTTTACATTTTAAAGACAAAGTGGAATAGAGATCATGATTTTCAAAACTTAAAATGTACTATTAGTTCCTGCATGCAAAAAAGGTTACCTGACCTTTGTTCTAAATACTTACAAACCTAAGCACTACTTGTTTGGTGAACAAGTAAACAAGGCAGCTATTTTACATTCATATTTTAAACCAATAGTTTAGTGCCTTTGTTAAATGTTCACCACGGACTACCATTATATTTACCTATTTATTTTTCTCTCTTTTGTAGTCCCTGCTATGTGGATATTTGTTAGCAATGACTGATGTGGAAACTACATATGCAGATTTTATTGCTTCAGGAAGAACAGGTAGAAGAAATGCAATACATGATATCCTGGTTTCCTCCGCAAGTGGTAACAGCAATGAATTAGCCCTGAAATTAGCTGGTCTTGATATCAACAAGCCAGGTGAGTCACTGGAGAGACATATCTACAAGTGTGACAAGATTTTCTGCATTAGGCTATGTAGCGTTGTGATGCAAACATTTATTTGAAATGAACAGAGTTGTTTAGGGAAAGACAAAAATCTTCAATCACTTTCTTCGTCATCCCTACTCCATTTTCAGTGATTTCTGTCTAGAGAGTTTCCACTCAGATGCAGGCTTCAATTTGCCCTTAACAATACATTCTGTAAAACACCTGAGATTTTAAAAAAAAAATTCTAATGTCTGTAAAAGTTTGAAAATGCTTATGTAAAATGTGTAACAAAGTTGGTGATAATAACTGTGTATCAATAGCATTCACTGCATATTTTCAACAAGATTAACAACTGAATCTGAGGGCACTCGATATTCACAATCACTTCAGAAAGAAAAAGTAATCAGGACCAATCTGGGAGTGTAAATAAATGAGTTTGTTAGAATGTTTAGGTTAAAAGGTTTCTTGAGCCGCCGCGTGGTGGCACACGCCTGTAATCCCAGCACTCGGGAGGCTGAGGCAGGAGGATCAGTGCAAGTTCGAGATCAGCCTGAGCTACAAAAGTGAGCTCAAGGCCAGCCTGAACTGCATAGTGAGACCCTGTCTCAAAAAAAAGACAAAAGGGGCTGGGGATTTGGCTCAGTGGTAGAATGCTTGCCTAACAAGCTGGAAGCCCTGGGTTCGGTCCTTGGCACCAAAAAAAGAATAAAACCTACTGTAAAAAAAAAAAAAGACAAAAATAAAATAAAATAAAATAAAAGGTTTCTTGATTGTCTTTTAATGATTAAATGAATTTATGAAAAATTATTAAATTGTATTGCTAAACCTTGAATTTTTACCTAGAAGTTTGACATTATTAATGAAAAGGACAATTTAATACACTTAAATATTTGGTAGCTTTACTATAGGTATTTCAAAAAGTCTCTTGACAGTTCCACATCTGTAGTTTTTCCACATATCGAAGGTAGATATGTTTACTGAAAAACACTTGTGAAAACTAGCATTGAAAAGTAAAAAGACTTCACAATTAAAGAACCATGATAGTGTGTACATGAAAAAGCATGTATGAGTTTCTGATTTCTTTTATCTCTTTTAGAAGAGAATAAAAATTTTTTGAAAAACAATAAAGATCATGCAGAAGACAAGAAATTAACAATGGTGCTTATATTAAATACTGTTATCTTCAAAGGCATTGTTGAGATTACCAGATGTAGACATGAAAAGTTGATCAAACAATTAAGCATTATTTCTTTCAATAAACCAATAGAAATTTGTAGTACATATAACTATCTTGTATACAAGATATATAGAAGGAAGAGGGAAGGAAGGAAAGTAATATATATATTTTATTTTCTTTCCTCCTTTCCCTCATCCCAGTTGCTTTTTCTGTTTGAGGAGTTATTTTCTCTTTCACAACATCTACTGTTACTTTCAAATTTTATTTACTTTTGCAATTTCCTACACTAGGGAGACCACACAATGTTTATACATGTAGGTCTGATTTATTTCAATTATAAGTATTCATAGCATTTGCTATGTCTTTTTTTGTGGGGAGGCACAGCTAGCCCGCCCTGGGGGTGGGGCTGATGTAGCATGTGGTGTCAAGGATTGAACTGTGGTCCCCAGGGGCTTCCTAAGCTTGCCTAAGCTGGTGTTTTGTGACCACTGAGCTATCTCACTGGCCCAGCTATGTCTTAACTATTACAAGTTGTCTGATGAAACTTCCAGGGAATGAGAAAACTGACATTGCATGTGTATTAAATAGCTCAGCAACATTACCTAAATTATTAAAGGTCAGAATTTTATTCAATGTCTAAATTTCAGTAGGCCACAGATTTTTTTTTTAATTTTGCATTATTAGTAAAACTTAATATCAACACTTTGGGATATACAGAACTATGTGTATTTTAGATTTTATTGCTTCTCTGCTATTACTAGCAAGATTTCTTCTCAGAGCATTTCTAAGAAATAAGAAAATTATTCCAATTCCATGTACTGGAATGAGTAAACATTTTTTTCTGTGCTTGAGGATCTGTTAATTTATTTTATGTTATTTATACTTTTTATTATGATACAGCTTTTAAACAATCTGTATAAATTTTAGCTACCCTTCCCATTAATATTTTTTTTCTGTTTAAAGAGAGTACAAACCAGTATCAAAACAGAAAACTTACAATAGACAATATCACTTAAATACGAATTTCACAGCATTTATTGTAATGCACAGTGTTGTTTTCCAACTAGTTGTTTATATATGCATACAAAATTGGAAGAAGAAAGAAAAAGAAACATATAAAAAATAAAAAGAAAGGAAGGTCAAACAATTGAATAAAGTAGACAAAACAAATTAAACATTAACTGTTACTTCCCATACATCAGCAGAAATCCAAGTATGGTTGTCTAAACCATCTTGTCTACATACATAGATATATTTCTTTCCCTACTCCCTCTCCTGTCATCCTCAATTCAATAATTCCTTATTTTGAATAGTTCAATCTCTTCTTTGAATATCTATTGTGCCCTTCAGATTTTATTTTCTTTTTCAGGTTCTCACACTAGGGAGATAATATGATGCTTGCACATGATTGTCTGATTTATTACACTTAAAGAGTATGGTTTCTAGTTGTATCCATTTACCAATAAAAGCCTCAAATTTACCCAGTTTTAAGGTTGAATAATACTCCATTATGCAAAATGCCACATCTACTTTATCTATTTCTCAGGTGATGGACATTTGGGTTGTTTCCAATATTTATCTATGACAAACTGCATGGCTACAAACATGGGTATACATATATTGCCATGGTATGAGGTTTTCAGTTCTGCAAAAAATACTCAGGAGGGAAATAGCTAGGTTGAGTGGGAGCTCAGATCCTAGCTGTTGAAAGAATCTCCACACTGCTTTTCATGTTGGTTGTACCCGTCTTCACTCCCACCAACAATGGAGAAGATTTCTTTTTTCCCCACAGCTCCTCCAGCATATTATTGACTAACTTCTTTTTTTAAATTGTAGTGCAGGGTCTACATACATTAGTCTCTTAGTGATTCTCTTGTTTTCAGGCTCCCAAGAGCTAGAATTGTTTTAATTTGCATTTCTCAAATAACCAATGATGTTGAAAAGTTTTCATATATTTACTTGACATTTGTATTTCTTTATCTGAAAAGTATATATTAATCTCAGATGCCAATATTTAGATAGGGTATTTTAATTTGAGAGGGCTAATATTTTTTGTTCCTTTTTATGTTCTAAATAGAAGTCCCTTATCTGAGGTACAATTGACTGTAATTCTTTCCCTGTTGTGGGTTTTCTTTTTACTCTGTTGGAGATTTCCTTTTTTTAATTTTTATTTTATTTTTTGGAATTTCTTTTGAAGTATAGAAAATTTCCAAAAAGATGGGAAATCCCAGGTGTTGATTCTTTGAATTATTTCCAATGCAGTTTTGTCTTTATTCTCGATCTCTCTTCCTACCCCTTTGTCATTAATATTCTTACCTACATTTTCCTGCAGAATATTTAGTGTTTCTGTTTTAATGTTTAAATCTTTGATCCATTTTGACCGTAGTTTAGTACATGGTGATACACACAGAGCTAATTTTAGCCTTCAGTGCATTCACTGTTTGTGTACAAAAATGCTACTGATTTTTGAGCACTGATTTTGTATCCTGCTACATTCCTAAATTTGATTACTAAATATAGAAGTGTGTTGGTGGAGTTTATGGGGTCCTCTACGTATGTTATCATGTCTTCTGAAAATAATGTTAATTTCACTATCTCTTTTACAATCCATATTCCTTTTATTTCTCTCTGTTGTCTATTGCTCTGACTAATATTTCCAGAACTATATTACTTAGGAGTAGAGACAGTGGACATCCTTCTCTTGTTCCTAACTTTAAAGTGAATGCCTTCAGTTTTTGCCAACTTAGTATGATATTGGCTGTTAGTTTCACATAGATGACTTTTATCAGATTGAGATATAAGTCATCTATTCCAGTTCTCTATAGTTTTTTTTAAAAATATATCATGAATGAATGTTGCACTTTGGCAAATAATTTTTCTGAATCTATTGAGATGAACATGTGGTTTTTGTTCTTGGCTCTGCCAATGTGGTTTGTTACATTTATGGATTTGCATTTGTTCAACCAATCCTGCATTCATGGATGAATCTCACTTGGTCATGATGTATTTCTTCTTGATTATTTGTTTCATTGTGTTTACTAGTATTTTATTGAGGAATTTTGCATCTATATTAATTAGAGAGATTGGCCTGTAGTTCTCTGTTTTAGTTGGATCTTTCTCTGGTTTTGTAATCAGAGCAATACTTGACTCCAGGAATGAATTTGGGAGAATTGCTTCTCTTTCAATTTCACTGGAATGCTTTAGAAAGCTTGGCACTAAATTTACTCTAAATTTCTTGTAGAATTCAGCTGTGAATCCATCAGGACCTGGGCTTTTCTTTGTAAATCAGGATTTTTAATTATATTTTTCAATTTTCTTTCCCATTATTGTATTATTCAGAGTTTGTATATTTTCTTGAACCAGCTTTGGTATTTCATATATATCTAGGAAATGGTCCATTTCCTCCTTGTTTTGCAGTCTGTGAAAGCGAAGATGTTAGAAATGAATATTGATGTTCTTCTAAATTTCTCTAGGGTCTGCAGTGATTTTTGCCCTTTTCATTCTAGATTGCATGGATTTAGGTTTTTTATTTACCTTTTTAAAATAAAGTTGGCTAGGGGTTTATCAATTTTGTTTATTCTTTTAAAGAATCAACACTTTGATTGATTGATTTTTTAATTTAATTTTATTTTATTTTCTGTATTTAGGACAAGATATACTGGGCCTCATACATAAATCAGACTTGCAATGATTCTCCTGTTTTCAGCCTCCCAAGTACGAGAATTAAAAATGTATATTACCACACCCAGTCTCAATTGCTGTCTCAGCATGCCCCACAGGTGGGGCTTGTACAGCAGGCTGGGGATCGAACCCCTACCACAGCGCTTTGCCTAAGCAGGTGCTTTAGTCTGCTGAGTTATCAGACAGGTCCTTGATTCATTTATTGTTTGTATTGTTGTCTTTGTCTTCTTTGCATTAATCTGTACTTTAATGTTTATAATTTCCTGACCTCTTTGAGTTTTGAGCTTGTCTTGATCTTCTTTCTCTAAGATCTTAAGATGTCCCATATGGTCATTTATTTGGGTTTGTTCTGTTCTCCTTATATGCAGATTTACTCCTATAAGTTTTACTCTTAAGATTGCTTTCATTGTATTCCATAGCTTTTGGTAATTATACCTGTATTTTTGTTTGATTGTAAATATTTTAAAATTTCTTCTTTAATTTCAACTGTGACCCACTGTTTATGAGGTTGTTATTTAATTTCCATGTGTTTATTGTGTTTTTGTAATCTCTTTGATGAATAATTTCCATTTATTGTACTGTGTTCAGATAGCATGGAAGGGATAATTTCAATTTCTTCGAATTTACTTAAGCATGCTCTGTGTGCTGGTATATGGACTATTTTGAACAGCATCCCATGTGCAGCTAAGAATGTGTATTCTTTTTTGGCTGGGTGGGAAACCCAGTGAAGATCTTCTAAGTCCATTCTTTTTTAAGTTTTGTTTAGGTTTGTTATTCCCTTGCTCATTTTTTGCCTAATTGACCTATGTCTTTGTGACTGTGATGTTTTAAAGTCCCCCATTACAATTATATCATTTGATTTTTCATGTCTGTTAAAATTTATCTTATATAGATGTGTGCCCTACATTGCATGCATATATATATATATATATATATATATATATATATATATATATATAATTATTGCTTCCTTTGAAGTTTTCCCTTAACAAATATGCAGTAACCTCCTGTATCTCTCTGAGTGATTTTTAGATTCAAATTGATGTTGTCAGCAACCAGAATAGCTACCCCTGCTTTTTTTCTGATTTCCTGTTGCATGAAGAATTGTGTTCCATTTCTGACTTTCAGTCTGTATTTCCAGCATTCAGGGAACAAGGGTCTGAGCCTATCAGAGTCTGTAGTTCTATAGAGTCCTCTAAAGTTCTTAAATGGTTGGACTGGATACCCTAAAAGCTCTATACCTGCATGCTCTGTTCCCATGGATCACAGCTCTCCAGAGTCCTGTGAGCTGCCCAGAGTCCTCCTAAGTTCTTAAAAGGTTGAACCAGCACCTTAAAATATTTTTATTAATGGTATAATTTAATTTCTTCAGTTTTGTTTTCCTAGAAATTGAGAATTGAAGCCCTGAATGTTTTTTTTTTTTTTTATACAAGGGAACATATTAAATTACTAATGATAATTTAAATAATTAATTGTTGTTATGATTAAGTGATACTCAGACATTTGTATTAAGTGTTTTATAATTACATACTTTTAAACAATTCAAGTAACTTTATGCTTCCAGGTTTCACTTTTCTTTCTTTCACTATTTCAGGTTTTTTCTTTTAATAATAAATAACAACAAGACAGTTTCAAAACACATTAAGACTGTCACAATAATTAATATATATATATAATATATATATACATATATATAATATATATGTATATATATATTATAATGTATATATATGTATATATATAATGTATATATATATATGTATATATATGTATATATATGTATATATATGTATATATATAATATATATGTATATATATATTATATATATATTATAATATATAATACATATAATAATACAACAATAATACATATTGTTGTCTTCATAGTAGTTGTTCAGAGTAGAAAATGCAGGCATAACTTTTCTAAACAGTATTGTTACAGATATTTCTTCTCATTGAACCAAGAGAAAGTAGTTGTATGCTTAGTAGTGGTTATCAGCAGAACTGGCAATATCAGAAGCTGTAGACTTGAGCTTTTTACATCCCAGCATACTAATCTGGTTTTATGTTTTATGCCTCACGGTTAAACTTTTCTTTTCTGCTTGATGGTTAAGGTTAAGTTAAAACAAGACATATGGAATAAAAAATGTAATTTTTGTATCTCACAAGGTCAGTCAAATCTCATCAGGATTTACCTTGAAACCATATATAGTGTTTTGTAGAATTTTTATCAGTGTCAGCCATCTGGATGAGTCACAGCCATTGCTTGACCAGTTTGCCCTCTGTGAAAGCCTGAGAAAATATTTTCTCTCTAGGCATACTATACAACATCGATCCCAAAGAAATACTAGAAGCTTATAAATCAGTGTGGAGACTCCTTAATATACTAGGACTGGAAATCCCATTCAATCCAGCTATCTCCCTACTGGGAATTTCTCTAGAACTGAAAACGTCAGATCACAGTGAAGTTTGTGCTCCTATGTTTATAGCAGCACAATTTCTGATAGCCAAATCTTGGAAACAAACAAAATGTCCTTCACCTGAAGAATAATTGAAAAAGAGGCGGTATTTTTGCACTATGGCAATTTGAACCCAGAGTCTTTCCTTTGAGCTATATCCTCACTCACTTTTTTTTTTTTTTTTTACTTTGAGGCAAGGTCTTGCTAAATAGGAAGTGGCCCAATCAGTGTTCAAACTAGTGCTCAAGCTGCCTCAACCTCCCACAGTGCTGAGCTGATAGGCTCTTGCCACCGTGCCTGGTTTGCAACTATCTTCATATATATATATATATATATATATATGTGTGTGTGTGTGTGTGTGTGTGTGTGTGTGTGTGTGTGTGTGTGTGTATGCATGTATGTATTTCTCCACAATAATTGCAATTCTATAAGTACTTGCACAGTTTTTCCACTTTCAAATCCTAAAATGGGCACACTATAAAGGAATTAATGTATTGTTTGCAATACAAATAATTATAAATAACAACCAGAAGATATGAAAATCTAAAATAAAGAAAGGGACTAATGTGTGATAGCAAACAGCATAACCAACCAACAACTGTAAGAAATTTTCTTAGTAATTCCTATTTCCACTTTGTTTTAGTTTATACTTGATGACTATGCTGCCCTCTGCTACCTTAATTTGCTATAGATATCAATTTAGGCGCAGCTCTATATATAACCAAATGCAAAATCCTTAAGAAGGATCACAAGAAACTTAAGAATGTCCAATTCCACGGGAGCAAAGTCCTAATCTTGTATTTGTCCAGTCACGTTTATACTTAAGCATTTTATTGCTTTACATCTTCCCTAACAACAGTATTCTTGTGATTTCCAAGAGCTTCTCCTATTTATCATATTCTTACTGATTCTAATGTATATATCTCAGATTTCTGCTACCTGCACATTTTAAAAGCCTGTTTCATTAACCTAATAATAAAAAGTAACACAAGAAAAGTATGTATAGTGGCCACACACATCTTTCAGCAGATTGAAGCACTTGCTTAGGCAAATGCAGGGACCAAGGTTCAATGCCCAGCATACCTTGCCCATCCCTCCCTCAGGGCATGCTGATAGGTCAGTTGAGACTGGGTGTGGTGGCAGGCACTCTAACCCCAGTGCTTGGGAGGCTGAAAACAGAAGGATCACTAGAGTCTGATTTTTGTAGTGAGAACCCATAAACTCTGTACTAAATATATAAATATTTTTTAAAAAGAAAGAAAAGGACCTACAATGTCAGGTCATCCGTGCTTTAGAATAGAATATGACTTTTATATAGAAACATTACATAAATTTCCATAAAGTCTAACATTATATATGGTACAATTTTTGTGTGTATATTTTATGAATAAAGTATAAGTTCCCTTTCAACATTGTAGTCCAAAAAATGGCCCAGTCTACTTATCTTTATCCATTGAATTATTATAAGAAACCATTTGCAAGTACAGATATAACTTCTGTTATTGCAATACTGCAAAATATTTTGTCCACCAAGCCATATTTGTTGCTCAGGAATCCAATCATTCATGTAGCTATTTTAATCATTTAAGATCACCTACAGCTTTCACTCATGTAAAGTGACCTAATGTGGCATAAAAATATCATCTAATTTTGGCATTTATTGTCATTGGCTAAGATTGCTGTTGTGGATATACATCTGTGGGTAATTTTAATGGAATTGCATATATGTTCTCCAAGAGACACCAGAGGCTCCCTGCATATGGGACTTAGCAAATAATAGAATGCCCTTTATTCTGCTTTCAACTTGAACTAATAAAACCACTAAGAAATCCACATGATCGTCCTCAAGTGCTACAAAGAACAGAAAAATGTTACTTTATTTCATCAAGTTAGATATTAAAAGGTAGACATCTTCCTTCGGTTTCTTGTTAAAGACACCACTGATTTTGTGACCTGTAAAACGATTTCAATGCCATGACTTGGCCATGAGATTTCTAGCTCTGTGTCAAAAGCTTAGCTGATTATTTCAGACTCTGAAATTGAGATATTCTTTAGCTTTTGGATCATACTGTCTTAATATCAAGCTCTGAAAAATGTCTGTTTTGCCTGATGATGACCTAACTGCAAAGAAAATACATTTACCTCTATGATGATTTTAGGGTTTGAGATTGATCAACTGAGAACCCATAAATTAAACCTTTTTAAATTTTACTTTTATGCTTTTTTTTTTTTTTTTTTTTTTTTTTTTTTTTTTTTTTTTTTTTTTTTTTTTTTTTTTTTTTTTTTTTGTCACGTTCTCTAACAGAAGGCAAAGATGATGCACAGAGAAGTTCAACAGAACAAAGCGGGGAAGCCCAGGGAGAAGCAGCAAAATCTGAAAGCTAACCTGCCGCTTTGACCTTCAACTCCTGACAACATGGCCGATCTCCAGGCATTGCTGGAATGAATGAGTTTTCATGAGTAAAAAGGGGAAAAAGAAAATGGCTGTGCTGCATCACGGGAGCCTGCTCATTATCATCTTCAAAATGGAGGCAGAGGCTGTGGCTGCAGACAGACTTTTCTCTACCTCTGTCATTAGCAATGGTTGAAATTATGTGGTTTCGGTTTGGATGTCATTTTTGTATGGATCCTTTCACTTGACTGTGTGATGAAATGCTTGTAGAAAGTAGCACTGACCTAGATGATGATTCCTGTAGCATCTGGCCCCTCACAATGTCAGAGGATTTAATTGTGTCTCCTTGCAAAGGGTGGGTTGAACCCCAGAGTTTAAATATTGCTGGATCAAGTATTTACCCAGTAAAAGAACCATCCAGAAAGCACTGTTTTTAGCATTATGTACCTATGTTACTGCTGTGTTACTTACACTGTTTTGTATTATACAATATAGATGCTCAGCACTGCCCCGTTCTTTGACTGCATATTGAAAAAAAAAATGTATATTACTGTGAATTTTTATACCACTCATTTTTTACAGGGCCGCCTGTTCTTTTTTTCACAGTGTGGTGGTGTACACAGAAAACATTTTTAAAAGGTGTAATCCCTCTTCTTAATCATTATATATTAATGAATTAAATCTAATTGATTCATCAAGATTCCTTTGCTTTATTATACAGACATTTTAAGATATCCATTAATGTGAATAGCACCTAAATTCAGTCTGTTTGGTGTCTGTACAGACTGGAATTTAATCAATTTTCTTTTATGCCCAAATGAGAAATTTCTCCCATCTAACAATTTTATTGTTAGTTATGAAAATTTTAAAGAATTGAGAAGATAGATATTTAAACCCAAGATAATCCCAAGAACTGGAAATATTTAGTTCTATATAATCAAATTTCCCACAGTGCAGTATGCTACTGTACATAGTTGGAGAAAAACTTGCTTCCATAATACTGAAAAGGATGGAAAAAGTGATCTTGCAATCATGTAGACACCAATCAGAAAAGAAAAGCCCTCATGCTATGTTTTCTTGTCTTCTTTCAGCCCTATCAGCTCCAAATGTTATTATGCACTTTTTAATGTTTGTAAACTTTTACTATAATTAGAGTGAACTGCACTGTAATTACTACCATTAGAAGCTAACAAAATGTTCCCTAATACTGTGGATGGCCTATGCTGTGTGTTGACATCATTATTCTTTGGTGGCAACTTTCTGTGAGTGATGTAATCCCTCTGGTCAGTATTATGAAATCATTTGTCAGTGGTAATAAATAAGGAACCAGTAATATACAAGTAATTAATGAATTACTGGACAAATAACAGAAAACATCTTTGCAATAAAAAGCCCACTTAGCTGTCCTTGGGGGTGTAGGTACAATCTCAGGTGCTGTAGACAGAACAGCATTTCAACAGGTAACCTATGTGGTTACCAGGAATGCAGCCTTTCTCTATAGTTACAGACAGGGTGAAAGGTAAGTCTGCTCACATCTACTTTATAGTGTGTTTCACTGTCTCGGATAAGAGCATGGTCCTCATTTGGTTCTGAATTAGACATTACCGCCACCAAAAAATAACAACAACAAAAAAAGCAGTTGAGTCTTCCTGAGAACAAAAGCAATTTTAGATTATTTCTTCCCATCTACTCTACCAATGCTCAGTAAAAGTTTAAACAAACCCACTTATTTAAAAAAATTCTCATCTATTTATTCAACTTCCTAGGGTGATTTTAGACAATCTCTGATAGTCTGTTTTAAATATCCAGCTTACAAAATCCTTTTCTGGGCTTTATTTACTATCTTGATAGCTTTCTTGTGAATCTAAAGTTTTCTTCTTCTTTAAGATTGTGGAATTACAAACTAATTTCATGTAATCTTGTGAACTTTAGAGCCAGTGCTGAGTGTATGTGGAGGTTTATATTCAGATGTAATGCACTATTATTAATGCATGTAGTGCCAAGCTTGTCTTTAAACATATAAGTAGTGCTAAATTGTGAAGTCATATGGAGCTTTTGATTTAGTTTGACCTCTCACTGCTACTTTGTCTGCAATGTTGAAATTCACAGGCATCCCAAGCTGAGAATATACAAACTGACTTCTCAAAACATTCATGTCTTACAAATTTTGCTTAGCAAATGTATATATTTTTCAAATTTTTGCTTTGATGTCCATTTTGCATAATGCATACAGAGCTAATTTTAAGGGAAGAAGGATATGATAGGAAACTAAGGCAATGATTTGGCAATCGACACTGGTAGTGTCCTAACAAATAATTCCCATGGTAATTACTACACAGCGTGCGCAGGACGTGTTCTCATGATCATCCACAAACAATGCCAGTGATTTATCCAATTTCACATATTAGGATATTAGTACTCAAGAAGACATAATTTTGCCATACCTAGAAGGCTTAAAATGATTCAAAAATAATATTTGAGTCATGTTTGTCTGTCTTCAAGGAGCTTTCTGCAACACTCACTATAAAAAATTAAAGCTAGTTACAAAGAATACTTACCTGGAAGAGAATGGCTAGAAATGGTCTTAGCCACGTTGTAGAGAAGGAAACTAAGTTCTAGAAGGAAATTTCCCTTTGCCAAGTTTATTTGGATGACACATACATTACTAAACCCTAAAAGGTGTACTTTGAAAAACTTGTAACCTATTTTAGAAGGTATGCTTCCCAGAAGTTATATTTCTGGCTGTGGTGTATAAATGTATAATGGTTCAGACTGCTTATATTCTATGCTACTCTTTTTGCATAATTACCTAAAACATGTAAATTTCTGTTCTTGAGTCACTTGTATCATGTGAACTTGGCAGATTTACCTTTTATCATGTAAGTGTCCCATGCCAATATATATTTACCTTAAAGTTCATAGAAGTGTTTTCCCAATCAATAACAAAAACAAGGCCTGTAATTTCTTGATGATACAATACTCTCCAGAGAAGCCCACTATAAATGTCTTATAAATGAGTCTTACTCAGACATTGAGATTCGAAACCATCTTAAAAGTTGAACAAGGTTGCTATGTCTCCTCAGAGAGACAGTAATGGGTAAAAAAAAAAAAAAACGCCAACTGCTTGGCACTTTCTGAGAAAAAAAAAAAAACCTGTAAGATTAAGGAGAAACTGTATAGTCATCAAATGAAAACAGGAAAGATCTATACTTTATGATGTCTTAATAGGCCCTACGTTGTTCTTTGATTAAAAGTGGCAGTCTCTGAAGTCATTTGTGAGCTTGTATGACTTTTGTATTTAGCAATGTTGCATGCTCACATAATTGATATTAAAAGTAACACAATTTTCTGAAATGTACACAGTCTATTAAGAGTATTTATTGGACACACACTGTACATGTGGTACTGGGTGAAGTGCTGCAGATGAGAAAGGAGAAGCCCCAAGCCTCAGTCAGACTGCAGCAAACAGGCACGCTCACCCCTTCACCTCCACTTTGCTGGCCTTTCCTCCAATACTGTCATCTCTATTTCATGTCAGTAGCCCACTGTCTGCCTGTCTGTCTGTCTGTCTGTCTTTACTTTTTACTTTTTTCTTTCTTTCTTTCTTATGTTTTTTATTCATTTTAATGAGACAAAAAGAGACAAAATAACAATGAAATAGTTTCAAATTAGGTTAGTAGGACTGTCACAATAATTAATACACTGCATATTATTGCCTTCATAGTAGTTATTCAGAGAACAAGATTCAGACATGATATCTTGTCTAAACAATATTAGTATAACCATTTCTTCTCAATGAACTAAGTGAAAATAGCTGTATATCTGTCCTATGTTGTGTATATGTTTTTTTCACAACAAAACAAAACTTTATTTATATCCCCTTTTTTGTTTTGTTTTGTCAGAGATGGACGTTTCATTGCAATTAGAGAAGTTATTGAGAAGTCTTGATAGGACCTTATAGGACCTTTTCATATTTGATGCTTAACCATCCCACAGAAAAGTGTAACCACGAGGTATAAAAAGTGAAGCTACATTAATATACTGAGCTATAAAGGCTCAAGTCAACAACTCTGACAATTGCCAGTTGTGTGGAAACTCACTACTATTATGGACTAGTAGACTATATTGGATTATTTTGCTGAATTCAGGTAGGCCACTTTCCAAACTTACCAAAACCATTCCATGCACTACATTCTAAACTCCAATATCATACCCATGGTTCTTGCTTAACTGCAGAAGATCATTTCCGATGAGGAAAAAGATGTCTATCAGAGTCTCCTGAAAGGATGGTAACATCCACTCTCCATTTACATATGCATAGAAATATTCATATGCATTCTCTTCCCTTTTAGATAATAACTCCTTATCTGAATTTTAAGAACATTTTTACCTCCCACTCTCACATGTACCTCTCAGGAACTTCTGGTCTACCTTATAAGCTTAGCAAGGCTTTCAAGGGAGTCTGTAGCAAAATGCAGCCCTCACAGATACAAATGGTTTTGTCTCATCAAACATAACATGCTGGGATACAGGAACAGAGAAATTTATTTAGTTCTTTTTTTCTTATTGTGGCTCTTTTTCTCATGATCTTTTTTTTTTTAACGTATAACTAGTAAAGACCAAACACAGACCAACTTGGGATTTAGAGAAAATATGCACCAAACACTGCTCAGGATGAGCTCCAGTCAAAACCAAAGCCAAAGTGAATATCTATCACGTATTTTTTAATACAATGTATCAATATCTATTTTATCTATCTATATCTATATCTATATCTATCTATCTATCTATCTATTCAGGCAAGTAGGTGCTTTTACTGCTGAGCTCTATTCCTGGAAAGATACAAAAATTTGAATTCATCTTAATCCATTCACAAAGATAAAAAACTGCATGTGGATTTGGGACAAACATCATCATGTTATCCAGTGAAACATTTGTAGTCCCTCTAATATCATTACTTCTTGTACATTTCTTGCATGTGTCTAGGTTAGAATATGTGAAGCAGAGATTTAATTTTTTAAAAAAAACTAATAATCCACTAATATTCTAGGTTATACCACATGTCCCTCTTGATCATATCAAGATGGACATTTTTTTGGAAAGATGCCTTTTAATCTAAAATCTGCTGGTAATTTTTCTCCTCAGGGTCCTCAAGTTCTTTATGTTTTTGTCTATCTGCCTTCTCTGCCCAACCATGCCAGTTTCCCTTATCCCTACCTATCTAATAGATGACTATAAAATGTTTATAAAAGTGCTGCATCCCGCTCCCCCACCACACCCCCAGGAAAAAAAGGAAGCTTACCATTTTCTGACTAAGATTATTTCATCCAACCTTTTAACATTTCTTCTGACCTTAACAGGATGTTTGTTAATTGTCCTTTTTATTGACTTTATACCCCTTTCCACCAGTGTTCTTGTTTTTATATTCTTTTACTTTTGTTCCTTATGTTAGCAAAGTAGTAATATACTATATATCCCTTTTTTTCAAGCTTATATTATTCTTACTTTGACTTCTAGTTTGTCTTTTCTCATTATGATACCATATTGCCTTTAATATTTTCTAATGAGGCCCTAGCCAATAAGGAAATTTAATTCAGCAATTCAGGCAAATCAAACTTCTCCTAAAATATCATGTTTTATAATTAGAATTGATATGCAAGTGACAGTCTAGCTGCATAGTCATGTCTTGTTAATACTATATATTTATAATGTGCACTGTATAATATATCTTCATATGTCATAGGACTATATGTATACAATATTGCATGCATATATTTATTTTTCTTTTCTGGATAGTAACTTCCATAATATATGGCTATATTCTTAATCTATGACTATAATATCTCCCTTTGTTTTGGCTATATTCTCAGACTTCACAGTGCTCACTTGTTCAAAAGGGGCATTTGCCACATTCCCAATCTGGAGCTTGACAATAAAAACATAGCTGATACTAGTTTGTGATAGGGTGCTACATTTCATTTTACTTTGGAATGATTGCCTCTAGTGTCCCTAAGCAATAGTCACAAACACGCAATAATCTCAGTCTCACTGTACTTCTTTAAATTAGACTTAAGCAAACATATCGATATCAATTGCCAAATATGTAGATATTTTGTGAATGATTCATTAGCTATGTCATTTAGCCTGTTTCACCATGCCTTATTTCTCTTCCTTTTATTCCAGGTTTCTTAACGGAGATCCTTAAGTTATTTAGCAGCTAGTCCCTTTTGCTCTGACAACTACTTACTCTTCTTGGGTAGTTTTCCTTCTCTACTTCCCAATAAGTACTTGTGTTGTGTTTCCCTGGGATTCCATCTTTATTTCTCCTTTCTAATTCCCTTCACTTCTTCCACTCACATTTCATCAAATATCATTAATGTTAGCACATTTCCTATGTCGAATCTCATACCCTCTTCTCCAGCCCACCAGGTATTATTGATTACCTGGCCTTTTAGATAGCTGAACATCTCTATCTGCAAACTACCTTAAAATTCCATGTTTCAATACCAAAAGCAGTATTCCATCCCATTATCAAAAGTACTTCATCTTTTTATATGTGAGACATTGCCTGTACGTTAACATTGGATTGCTAATAACTTTAAATCAAAATTCTAAGAGCTGTCTTAACTATGTCCTTTTCATCCAATTTGTTTTTTAGTTCATCAATTCTCATTCTTCTAAGAGCCGGGTGTGATGGCACACGCCTATAATCCCAGCACTCGGGAGGCTGAGGAAGGAAGATCGATGCGAGTTTGAGACCAGCCTGACCTACCAAAGTGAGCTCAAGGCCAGCCTCAATTGCATAGAGAGACCCTGTCTCAAAAAGACAAAAAAAAATTCTCATTCTTCTTTATTTCCTAAAACGACTTCTTTTTGCCTACACTTTAATCCTTTAAATCCCACGTCTCTTACATGGAGCAATGGCTTGCTCACTGGCACCTCTCTCATCTAGCACTCTTCCTACTTACCTTACATCCACATGCATTTTTTGAATACAGAAATCTGATCAGTTCACTCTTCAAATTAGAAAATCCGGGGCAAATCCCACGTCTCTTACATGGAGCAATGGCTTGCTCACTGGCACCTCTCTCATCTAGCACTCTTCCTACTTACCTTACATCCACATGCATTTTTTGAATACAGAAATCTGATCAGTTCACTCTTCAAATTAGAAAATCCGGGGCAGGTGAGATGGCTCAGCAAACTAAGCACCTGCTTAGGCAAGCGCATGGACCAGCTTCGATCTCCGGCACCACAGGCTGCATCAACACAGTCCACAGCCCTGCTTCAGTGCACTGAGCCAGTCAAGACCTATTGTGGTGGTGATGCCTATACTCTCAGTGCTCAGGAGATTGAAAATAGGAGAGTCACTACAAGTTCAAGCTGTGTAGTGAGACCCCATACCAAACATATAATTTGAAAATCCCTCGTGTTAGCAAGACAAAAATGTTGTGCACATTTAGGTTTTTTTGTTTGTTTTGTTTTTGTTTTGTCTTTTTGAGACAGGGTTTCAATGTGCAGTTCAGGCTGGCCTTGAGCTCACTTTGGTAGCCCAGGATGGTCTCAAAGTCACATCGATCCTCCTGTCTCAGCCTCCCAAGTGCTGGGATTACAGGTGTGAGCCACCATGCCCAGCTCTCATTTAGTTTTTATAATGCCCTTTCATATATTAACCTTTTTTTCTACTTTTAAAATCTTCCTTCAGATTTATTGGCAAATTCCCATTCATCCTTTCACACAGTTGCACCCTGCTTTATAGTGTTTTTTTTTTTTTTTACTTGCATCTCCATTCCTAAACCTCATTGTAGGAAATCAACATTTCCATACTGCTTGCTGCCTAATATTTAATTAGCAAATACACATGGCTATAATGCAACTATTTGTATACACATTTAACTGTCAAACTTGAACCAGAACTCCTATTTTCTCATCTTTGTACCCCCAGACACTGTCAGACACTCAATGAATGTTTATTAATGAATGACATCTAATTTCCTGAAGACTGTAAAAAATTTAAGGGACAACTGATGAATAAATCAATTAGGAAAAATATAATTTACAGACAAAGTTAATGATTAAAAATACTGAAGTCTGCAGAATATTGAATAACATATAAAAAGTACTTGATTCTTGTCACCCTTTCTAATATACAATAGAACATTTTAGAAAGTGTAACCCACAGTTTTTGCTGCACATACATATACAACCAAACTTGGCATAAGTCATAGAGATATTCCAAGGACAGTATGCAAATAAATGAGCCAATCTGAGTAAGACATCTACCTAAATAAT
Organism: Myocastor coypus; assembly: GCA_004027025.1. Taxonomy (NCBI): domain Eukaryota; kingdom Metazoa; phylum Chordata; class Mammalia; order Rodentia; family Myocastoridae; genus Myocastor; species Myocastor coypus. Next base: position 52,433 of record PVJA010004171.1, on the reverse strand, counting down.
GACCTTGGTATATATATTGCTTTGCGTTCCATAGCATGAACTGTCTTAACATTACTGAAATTAAAATTAGATAAAAGTGAAACATTTTATTTTACTATCTTCACCAGAGAAACACATATATTAAAGAGAATCTTTAACAAGGCTTGTGAAAATCTTAAAAAGTATATTTCATAATATGTTTTATTAAAATATACTTTAATAACCTAAGGAAATAGAGTTTGGATAAGAACATGACACACTCACTGGCAGTGATTCATAGAGAGAAAAATAACAGAAAAAAACTATGATCATTATTATAAACAAGAAAGAAAACATTTTCATACTCATACAAGGTACTCTAAAGTCCTTTTTCCTTAAATATTGCTATCTTTCAGATAGCACTGGCAGTGTATTTATTTTCACATTATCCAAGAAGGCGTAGCGTAGTGTAGCTGCAGCTTCCGGGTCAGTTCCTAGAAAGCAGTCAAGGAGAAATGTGTGGATATCAGGGCCTGTCCCCTATGCAAGAAGAACCATGAGCCAAAGATGGGATGATGTGAAGGAGCTCAATATAGACAGGAAAGAATTCTGAAAATGACTGTTAAGGTCCTGAAGGTATGCTAAGGGATGTAGTTCAAAGTAGACCTAGGAATTAGTGCCATATTAGGAAGCCAACATTAAGCAAAGAGACTATGGCAAAGTAGCTGCTACTGTTTGTTAACTATCCATTCTAGCCATGCCTCCACCCTCTCAGGTTTTAAAGGCCCCACTTTCTCCACTACTACCACTGAGTTCAAGAGACAAATGACCCTACATAGCACCACATGAAGTGAGTAAGAGACTCTGTACCTATTTTCAAGATAAGAACAATATGCTCTGAACATGTGTCTGATGCTTGGTTATATTACTTCTATTTCTAGCAATTACTATGAAATAAGAAAGTACTGACCTCCTTATAAATGGTAAAACTGAGAGTTTAAGTGGATGTTCCAAACTTTGTTGTTTTATGTAACAATAGCAAAACTGAAACACATGAAAATCTTCTCTGATAACAATTCCCATTCAATTGTCCACAAGGGTAATAGAAGCCAACTGTATAATGTCAAATTCTTTATAATTTACTTTTGAAAGAAAATAGTAAAATAATCTAATAATTTAAAAATCTTATTTTTAAAAATTGCTAATAGTTTTTCAGTGTCAATTTTTCAAAATCCAAGGTCTTTTTTTTTTTTGCCTTTTTGAGACAGGGTCTCGCTATGCAGTTGAGGCTGGTCCTGGGCTCACTTTTGTAGCCCAGGCTGGTCTCGAACTCGCACCAATCCTCCTGCCTCAGCCTCCCGAGTGCTGGGATTACAGGCGTGCGCCACCACGCCCGGCCCAAGGTCTTTTACACACACACACACACATATATACATAATATATGTAGTATATATAATATATATGTATATAAACTCAGATAATATATTCCAGATTTTATATATATATATATATATATATATATATATATATATATATATATATATATATTTGCCATATTGATACTCTGCTTTCCAAGGGTTAAGCAGGAAAATGATTTACTATTGACAGGGATGCACAATGTATAATTCTTAGTAGTCTCAACATCAGTTTCCTGTCAAAATCATCTAGAATACATGCATTTTTAAACATAGCAAGAACTCATTCCAATCATTTTAGATTCTCATCTTTTATTGAGGTAAATCTTGGGCAACAGTACATTTTGATCTTTGCCATAAAAATAATGAATGTTGTAACATGCACACGCATATACACTTTTGAAAGTTTTCCTAGAATGAATACACTCAGTGAGATCCAAATATTTCAACACTCTAGAAACTTTGTGGGCCCGGTGGGATGGCTCAGTGGTCTAAAGCGCCTGCTTGGGAAAGCTTGGGCGGCTTCAGTGACCGTGGTTCGATCCCTGGCACCACATGCTGCGCCGGCCCTGCCCTCAGGGCGGGCTGAGCCGGCCATAAAAATGAGTGAATAAACAAGCAAATGTTCTGAAACAAGAAAAAAATGAATGAATAAATAAATAAAAAAAAAGACTTTTAAAGTAAATTCAAAAAGAAAAAAAAAAAAGAAGAAGAAGAAAAGAAACTTTATCACATTCCCTTTTTTAACCACCCTCTGGAAAGTTCTGTATTCCCCCAAACAGGAAAAATAGCAAGCAAACTCTGACATTTATCTCCAAACTATCATGTAAAATGTTAACAGTCAATGGAAGTTGCTCTTATGTCAAGTACTATCGTCTTGTTTCATGTTTTTCAGGTCAGTGGAAGCCTCAGAAATCTTACCTCACCTGTCATTTACCTCCTAGACGCCCTCTCCCTTAGCAAGGACCAGTCCTTCCAAACACTGTCTCTGGTTGGATGTTGCCTCAGATCTGCACCACTAAGCTGTCTCTAACTCCGTTGTTATTCCCCGGTGCATGATGCCAGAAACTGCTACTCTCCTTTCTTTCTTGGGCACCTACCTTGCTACCTAAATATCAATAGATCATAAGCATGCTCATCCCATGAACCCTTCAAGAAATATTTTGATTTTCTGCTGAGTAAGTTTTTTAAATATATTTGTCATGTATACAATGCTTTTTCTTCCTTGATGTTACCCCAGTTCTGTTTACCACACCATCATCTGAGCTAATAAACTAAATTCTACAGCAGTGGTTCTCAACCTTTCTAATACCCTGATCCCGCAATACAGTTCCTCATGTTGCGGTGACCCCAAACCAAAAACTAATTTTGGTGGCTACTTCAAAACTATAATTATGCTACAGTTATGATTTGGAATGGCTTTAGGCGACCCCTGTGTTTTGGTCGTTCAACCCCCACCGGGGTCGCGACCCACAGGTTGAGAACCGGTGTTCTAAAGGTATAGCATTACTTATTGTTGCCATTTGGCATCCTCTGGTTTATGAAAATTAAAATATATTTAATAATTATATTCAAATTTGGTGACTTTAAAAGCTGCTTCCTCATTGGCTTAATTCGGAATAATCACCAATTAAGACGTATCTTAATTCCAGTCAGCTTAAGAAAACATAAAAGCACACTGAATGCTTGAAGCCCATGCTCCAATATATCCTGAACAAACAACTTCTGGATGTGCAAATACTTAGCCAGATTGGCCTGCCATTTGTTGGAACTGCAAGTGCTTTACACTATTGTTTTATTCCTCGGCTGCTGGAACAGTGTCTTATTGTGCTTCTAACCCATACAAGAGTATTTTGAATGAGTCTGACTTGCAAAGGCAGCACTTACAGTTGAATAAAAGAAAACATGACCATCTGTCCTCTCCCTTCTTGATTCAATATGCCAGTATCCCAATGTAGATGTCACTCCTTTTAACTTATCTTCCTCCCACCCAGCCCACCTGCATTGTTCCACCAATTTTTTTGTTAATTTCGGCTCCTCACTTACACTGTGTTCCTCCGCATTCCTCCCCTCCCACTCACCTAGCACAACTTTCTCTTATCTGATCTTTTCATCATTTTCATAAAGCTCAAGAAAAAGATACACAGTTACTTACCATTGCCCACCTCCCAACTACAACTTTCTCTCCTAATCTCTGCGCTTAGTAATTTCTGCACAAGCATATCATCACTATTCACCTTCATGTGGAAGGAGAAAAGCAGGAAAGAAGCTGTAGACCTAAGATGCTAACACATAAACCAATCTAAAGTTTGTTGCCAGCATGGCAATAAACTAGGGAGGTATGGAGAGGAAACGGAGTATAAGATAAAGTGGGAAAAGAAGGATGTATAAATAACACTGGTGCAATAGTAACCTTAACCTCTATTATTATAGATTTTCACTTAATCATCAAAAAGAAATAAAATATGTTATGTATACATAGCAATTCCCCACAATTAATATAATCATGTGTACTTTAAACATGTACTAACAGGAAGGTAAGAAGAAGCTTGTAAAAATAAGTCATCTGATCACATTTCCTCCAGCACTTCTGAGGGCTCCTTTCTTCTTAGTCTTCTGACTCTGGAGTGCCTAAGACTCAGGCTCTTGATTCCCCTTAGTAAAATTGAGACCAGTAAGACTGGTAAGCAATAGGAAAAACAGAAGAAAGGAAGGAAAAGAGGAAGGATGAGAAAATGATGGGAACAATTCTCTGACTGTTGAAAGTTTCTCATTTTTAATTTAGTTAACTCCATTCCAGGATCTGCAGGCCTTTGCATGAGTCAAGAACTCCTCTAAAAGGAAATGAAATAGTACCCAGAAATCTTTCCCTTCTCACCTGTTTCCCTCTCATCTATATTAAGAGACATGTCTTTTTCCCTAGTTAGATATATCATAAAAGCTAATTTTAAATAAGTATCCATCTTCACATTCAGGAGTAATTACAGGATTAACATAACTTGCTATTAAAATGTAATGAAATATTTTCTTGATAATTTTTAAATGATTTTGAAATTTTTCATTAAAAATCATAAAACATAAAACCTTTCTTAATCTCAATCAGCACACACACACACATTATCATACTGAATTCCTCAACTGGAAAAACTAATTTTCAAGGGCCAGCCAGATAGCTGAGCAGACTAAAGCACCTACTTAGGTAGGTGCAGGGACTGGTGTTCTATCTGTGTGTTCATGCCAGCCCCGCCGCTGGGGCCCACTGAGATGGAGAATGAGATGGGATGTGGTGAGCAGTACCTATAATCTCAGTGCTTGGGAGGCCTGAAAACAAGAGGATCACTATGAGTCTTGTCTGTGTAGTGAGATTCTATAGACCCTGTACTAAATACATTAACAAAAGAGAGAGAGAGAGAAAAAAAAAACTAATTTTAAATTTAAGTTTGAAGTAGGCTGGCAGGATGGCTCAGTGGTCTAAAGCACCGGCTTAGGAAAGCTTAGGCGGCTGCAGGGACCGCTGGTTCCATTCCTGGCACCACATACTGTACCAGCCCCGCCCTCAGGGCAGGCTGAGCCGGCCATAAAAAAATTAATAATAATTACTTAATTAATTTAAGTTTTAAGAGATTGGAAAAGGCATGTATTTTCTTCTTAGCCCTTAACCAATTTCATACCAGAAACATTTTGGTTAAACATTTGCTATATTTCTCTGAGTAAGTATTTCTGTGTAAAGCACATTTCTCATCTAAATAAGAAAACTAAGTTATTTAATAAAAATTAAATAAAAAAATTAAATCAGTCTTCCACATATATCAAGTAAAAATAAAAACAGTCACTTATTTATTTTTATGAAGTTTCATGTTCCTATTGTCGAATCCATATTTTTAAAATATTGATAAACAGTAAGTAATCAATATCTGCCTCCTGGTGGCCATATGCAGCTTCTAAGAGAAAAACTATATTCCACGGCAAAAGCACGGCAAAAGGATTGAAACCTGCTCACTAGGAGAAGCAATGGAGGAGGGCTGGGTGCCAACAAGGGAAAAAGGAAACCATGCCCACCAACATGACTGTCTTCTGAGGACACTGTGGAACATGGAAGTTCCTCTTTTTACCTCTTAATTTCTGAGCTACACATGCATGCACTTTAAGTTCTAGAATACTCATAGAAACTAGCTTAGAATCAATAATTAACTAAAATATTTGCTTGGTAGTTCTACAGTACTCTTATAAACATCCTTCCCCAAATCCAAACTCCTAAGACTATGGTAAAATTTGCCTTTATTGCCTTTCACTACATATAACATGTTTTATGTGTTCTCTTAATTTAAAGCCTCTTTCATCAATTGGTACAGACAAATACACTTTGCTTTGTTTTGTCTTTTTCTGTATTTAGGGCAGGGTTTACAGAGTCTCACTACATAGGTCAGACTCGTAGTGATTCTCCTGTTTTCAGCCTCCCAAGCATGGCAGTTATAAGTTAGTTTAGCAGATAGTTCAAGTAATCCATAGCATATGGTTTTCCTAATTATTAACAACCTTACATTAGTATGTTAAATATATTAGAATTAATGAAGAAATTGTGATAAATTATTATTAAAATCCATACATTATTAAATTTCCTTGCTTTTCTTACTGAATGGTCTCTGTTCTTAGATCTTATTCAAGATCAGAATATCAGATTAGGTTTCCTTAGACAAACTTTCACTATTATTTCACAATAAATTGTAAACAGTAATCAATAAAAAGTGTACTTAGAAATAGCAAATTTGAAGGGAGAGTTAATACTATCATTACTTATTTGTTAAACAATTATTCATAAGAAAAACTCAAAGGTAATGATACAAAAAATAAGCAATCCTCTGATTTATAACATCAATAACTTCCATACTTGTAAACAAAATCAGTTACAAAAATTCACTGAAGATTTCACTTAATGTAGTAAAAATTTTAAAAAGCCAAACAAAAGTAGAAACAAAAAATCTTCTCAAAAGTTAGCATAAACTTGAAAATAAATTATGTGAACCTATTTGACAAAAGCTATAAAATACTGTAAGTTCCAAAAGTAGAAATAAACAAGTAGAAAATAAATTGTGCCCTGGAAAAAGAAAACACCACAAAAAAGGATATGAACCTCTTCATAGTTAACATATACTTCATATGATTCCTACAAAAACACCACACTCTTCCCTTCTGCAGCCAAAAGTTGGTTATAAATTCTCATTTTGAAAATTAAATAAAGAAATACTTAGGAAAAACCTTTATCAAGATGTGTAATTATGTAGGCAGTAGAATACTGACCTCAGCTATTTAGTAGTATTTTAAGAACTCTAATTAAAAAAGTATGCTGTCTATGTTTGACTGCACACACAAAAATAGAAACAGAAAACAAACTCTAGAAATAAACACAACTGCATATAAATAATATGGTTGTGGCATATCAAATGTATTAAGTAGAGACAGTTGTCTAAATAGATGGTTCCAGGACACCTGGGAATCCATATAAAGAAAACAACATTTGATCTCATCTAAGTGATAAATTCCAAATTACTCATGGATATAAATGTAGAAGAATAAAACTCACAAAACCCACAGAAGGTTAAATTAATCAATAACTGGAAGTTTTGTAATTGATAGAGAAATCAAACTACAAAAGACTATTCTTATAAATGTATGGCATCCTGGAACGAGCAAAGTGGTATTTGTATTAGTCCATGCTTGTTAGAGAAATAGATTTAATGCAAGATAAACCAATATATAAGAATTTACAAGGGCCTGCCTGATAGCTCAGTGGACTAAAGTACTTGTTTGGGCAGACACAGGAAGCTGAGTTTGATTGCCATCCTGTTGTGCTGGTCTCACCCCAGGGGCATACTGAGACTGCAACTAAGACTGGGCATGGTGGCATGAGCACCTGTAATCGCTGTGCTTTCAAGGCTGAAAGCAGGAGGGTCACTAAGAGTACAATCTGTGTAGTGAGTCCCTATAGACCTTCTACTAAATACATTAAAAAATGAAAAAAAAAAAAAGAATTTACAAGATTGTCTTACATCGGCCATCCACAGTCATGTGTGGAAGAGCTCAAAAGCTTTGTCTGTCCCTGGAGATCTGAAGGATCCAGTAGAAATCCTGAAGCTCAGTGCAGTGTCCCATGCGAGCTCACATCAGGAGGCCAAGGGCATGTGCTAGAAGGGTGAAGTCTGTGCTAGAGGCTGAAGTCTCACTGGAAGGCTGAAGAGGACTTCCAAGGTGAAGGTGAAGGCTGCAGCTCCCCAAAAGAAACAGAAGCAACGCTTCCTTCTTTGTCTCCCATTTAAACCATTCAGGTGCCGACGTGCCCTATGGTGAAACTTCTGTCTTTAGTAAATCCCCTCAGACACCCTCAGAACCATAGTGATCCAGTTTAGTTGGGCATTTCTTACTTAAGTTGACACAGTCCATTAACTCTCACAGTATCAATAGTAAAATAATTAATCATTACTGAGTTTGGCATGGGAGTACTTGATAAGTGAAACAGGTATTCTCAAGCCTGTGAAACAACTCTATATTATATTGTAGTTATACATGTGTCTTAGAAATTTGTAAAGTTGACTTTTCCTTAACTGTACTTGGTCATGATTTGCTAATTTTTAATGTGATGGTATAGTCTGTTGTATAGTGTTTTGTTTTTTCTTTTTGGTTTATGGCATAGAAGTGAGATTGGTCTGTTATAAATCTTTCTCATTTTTCTTCCAAGTCTCACAAGACTTTTATCAAATTTTAGAAAACCACATTTATGCATGAATTGGCCTAAACAAGCTACCAGTTTGCTTTCAGTTAGACCTAAACTGTATCTTAATAGAGAAGTTCTCTTAATGGAGAACCCAAAACTCCTCCCCTGGGTTTTAGAAATATTCAAACATCCAGACAGACTGGAGTTATGGTTTGAAAAGACTATAAATCTCATTTAACTCTAAAGAGTGGTGGTGTTTCGATTTCATAAGTGTAAGTCAGAATAAACTGTAATTCTGCCCAAACATTTCATTAAGCTCATCTTGAAAAATAAATTACACAAGAAAGGTAACTTTACAGTCCCAGTGAAATAAGTCACCTCTTGTGACCTAAAAGCTGTGGTTCCATGTGAAATTCAATATTGAAAGTGTAAAACACTTGAATCACATTCAATGTCCATTAAAAAAAATGTTTTCCAGCAGCCAATGTAAAAAAGAATCTACTACGAAATGTTTTTTGCATTTTTATCTAAAACCACAATTGAAAACAATGGGTAGTCTCATATACGACCTGCAGAACAAATTATCCTAAAATAAATGTGAGCCCGGGAAGTACTTTTTGAACATAATTAATGTAAAATTCTCTATGAATTTTAGCCTGAGTTTTAGGTAAAAACAAACTTTGAATGCAGAAAACAACAGCATGGCAGACAGAACCAAAGAAAATAATGGAATTCAAGAGATCTCTATGGCTAGTCCTTAAATAAAAAATAAATAAATAAATAAATAAAACATTTATTTTGCACTGGAAATTAAACTCAGGACCTTGCACCAAAAAACTTCCTGCTTTAATAAGATTCTGGAGTAGTTAGTTCTACTTAGTCTTAACCCTTACACCAGTCCAATTGATTGTAAATGGTTCCTCTTAAATATTCAGTACATTCCTCTTTAAAATTTAAAAAAAGCATTCTGTGCATGTTTATTATGAAATTCTAATTACTGGATAACAATTGGGCTTCGGCAACCGACACAAAGTGAATCCATGAGCACCTGAAGGGTGAACCATTTCCACAGTGACAAATGTGGAAAGGTTCCAATTTGTGGAGAAACAAGGACATGAGTAAAGAGTTTTAATCTAAGTATTAATTGTTAATGCAAAGGGCAGCACCTCTTGGTTACTTTTGCCTATCACTTCTTTCAACTTTAAGAAGAGTAACAGCCAAGCATAGTTTCTCTTTTGTTCTTCTACCTTGCTGTACTTATGCTATGCAGAGAGGAGGAGAGCCAGCAAATTTCCTATTTCTGAATAATTAGATTGTCTTTGACTAACTTGAAATGGACACTGTTGTACTATTGAAATAGTTTCTTATTTTGAAGTGCTAGGATAAGCTGGATGGCTCAAATAAAATAATCTGGATTTTCAGACATTACAGATGTCAGGATTCCAGGGAAGCACAAGCCCAGAAAAGAATTGCTTCTAGTTACTAAAAATAAATAAATAAATAAATAAATAAATAAATAAAAAATACAGGCTTGAGCTGACTAGTCCTGCATGCTTACAGAAATCCCAAGTGGTTCTGCATTGCATTGCTGAGAGTCAAAATACTTCTGCTATTTTTAAATAGCAGAACTTAAATTTGTCTCCTGGATGTCCCACAGTTGTCTTTATCTGTTAAGCAAGACACCAAATGTCCTCTTTATATCTTAGTTTGACAATTATGACAGACTGCTTTCCAGATAGAAAGCAGCTTAATTGAAAGAATAACAAAATTATTATTCTTTCCTAACTTTGGTTCAGAATGACTATACTTATTTCATAAAACAAACAATGAATGAAAATAAGGTAAGGCTTGGTGAAGAAGTTTTTTGTTGCAAATGTCACAGAGAACATTCCCATAGGAAATACACTAGTTGCTTAAGAGATTTATTATCTTGAGGGTATGTGATAAAAGAATTTTAAACTCTTTAGTAATCATTTTGGTTTCAATAGTGGTTAAGCATACTATCTCAGTTTTCTGCAACTGTATTTTCTACTTTTTATTTTAGTAAGTAAAAACAAAAGCGAAGAACAAAAACAAAAACAGAAACAAAGCAATATACAGCAGCACAAAAGGCACAAAATTTCAAAACAGGAACCAAAAATTAACAATGGTTGTCATATTATGTGTGTGTTGTCATCAAATTTGTTGCTCAGATCATCAGATACAGGAATGAAGCATTGGTTAAATCATTGAATAATAAACCCTTTTTTCTTGTTCTTTTTACATTTCATTTTTAAATTTATTTTAAAGAAAGTACAAGGACGAGCTGGATAGCTCAGCAGATTAAAGTGTCTACTTAAGCAGAGTACAGTGGCTAGAGTTAGATCCCTGGTGTGCTACACTGGCCCCACTCTCAGGGCACACTAAGATGGCAATTGAGACTGAGCTTGGTGACATGCACCTATAATGCCAACATTATAGGGAGGCTGAAAACAGGGAAATTACTACGAGTCTGATCTGTGCAGTGAGACCCTGTAGATCCTATAAACCCTGCACTAAATACAAGAAAAGAGAGAGTACAATGATAATTCATAAGACATTAGAAATGGTACACATCTAGAAGTGCAGGATGAGAGGTAGTCAACTGTGTGTGTGTATGTGTGTGTGTGTTTCCAAAGAAATCAAGAAGTAGAGGAAAATAGTATAGAGTTGAACACTCTTAACTTTTTGTATAGATGATGAAGATATTAAAATATTAATCTATTTTCCCAAAGCTTTCAACTACAAGCAGTTTGTTTCATAGTAAGTTCTTTGGGAATATTCATTTACATGCTCCATAGAAAGGAATTAAACTGTCCCTTCGCATTTGGTGTAATGGTCATATGAGTGTGGGGCTTATGTTTAGCAGTGCCTGTGCTCCCTGCTTCTTCTCAGTCTCAGCACTATGTTTTTGTGGCAGATTCAGCACCATAGCAAAGGATCTAAGGTATATTCTTGAAATATATTCAATTGTATCAATACTATTGGCAATAAGGAATAAATGTGATATCCAATCTATGATTGATTGATTAACTGAGTTGGTACAGGGTCTCACTACACAGCTGGGACTCATAGTGATCCTCCCATTTCCAGCCTCCCCAGTGCTGGGATTACAGGAGTGCATCACCACATCCTGTCAGTGTGCCACCCAGGGGCAGAGCTGGTTATACATGTGGTGCTGGGAATCGAACTCAGGTCTCTAGGCTTGCCTAAGAAGGCGCTTAGCCCACTGAGGCATCTTGCTGGCCCTATGATCTATTTCTTGATCGTGAAAAGTTTTCATTTTTGAGGTAGATATAGATAGTTTTGGTGTCAGGAATTGAACTCAGGACCTTGCGCCAGGCAGGTACACATGCTGCCAATCTACACCTCTATCCCTAAAGTAGATACTTTTTTTTTGAAAACACCAAGCAGAAGAGGACTTGTCTGCTTCCTGCTACCAGCTGTGTTTAGGTCTTCACCCATCTGTATAGATATTTATGTTTCAAATTATACATTTCATTAGGCAAAGTAAGTATAATACCTAATATTACATTTATACAGCTGGAAAAGCACCCTCTTAACATACTGTTTGGCATATGAATATATTAATATTTACCTAATTTATTTTAGTAAATAAAATTATGAGGACATCTTTCTTATGAAAAGCTAATGAGATTTTGTTATTTCAATTTTTTTCACCTCAAATGTTGTGATATTTAGCTTTCAATTTTTATTTTTATTTATTTTTAATCTTTGATTGATTTGTTTTTTTATCTATTTATTTGGTCTCACCACGCAGCTCAGACTTATCGTGACCTTCCTGTCACAGCCTTCCCAGCCCTAGGATTCTGCGTGTACCACCATGCCCGGACTTGGTGGCTGGCAGGGTGCATCCAGGGTTCCAGTGCCAATGCAACATGCAGTGCCAGTGATCAAGCCCATGTCCTTGTGCTTGCCAGGCAGGTGCTTAGACTGCCAAGCTATCTTTCCAGCCCCTATTTTAATTTTTACTCATTATTTTCCTTTTGACCAATAAGTAAAAACATAAAAATAAGATAGGTTAATAGGTTATTCTGTGATGTTTCCATAAATGTATATTTTCTGTAATTTTTAAATCAGGTTAAAGATACCTATTTCTTTGAACAGTAACCAACTTTTTATGGTGAAAACACTCACAATGTCTTTGTCCAGCTTTTTGAAATACACAGCGCACAGCTGTTATCTGCAGGCACCCAGCTACACAGGAGTACGTCAGCACCTCTTCCTCCCACGTTAGTGCTTGTTGACCAACCTCCTCCAGTCTTCTCTTCCTGCTACTCTCCCCAGCCTCCATGTATTACGGTTCTACTCTCAGCTTCTATGAAATCATCTTGATTGGCTTTCACATGGGAGTGATAGGTTTTTTTAAAGACTGGTTTATGTCACTTAACCATAATGATTGCTAATTCCATGTCGTCAAAAATGAGAGAATTTCCTCCTTTGTATGCCTGAATAATATTGCATTATGTATATGTGTCATATTTTCTTTATCCATCTATCATTCCATGGAGATTAAGGTTTATTCCATATCCTGAGTACTTTGGACAGTGCTGCAGCAGCACTGGAGTCCAGCTCTCTGTTCAGCATAGTGATGTCACCCCCTTGTACGCGTTCTCCTAGCGGCCTCGCTCCATAGTATGTGCATTTGCTCTATTTTCAACTTTTTGAGAAATCCCCCGACTGCTTTTCATCCTGTGTATACCAGTTTGCCATCACACTGAGAGATATTCCTTTTTCTCTCCAGCCCCATTTTCCCCTGTTTTTATCTTTTCATAATAGCCATTTAGGCTGGAGTGAAGTGATACATCGTTGTGGTTTAGAATTCCTTTCCTCTGATGATTACTAATACTGAATTTCTTTTTTTCATATGACTCTTGACTCTTGTTTGTCTTCTCTTAAGAAATGTTTGTTTAGGCCTATTGGATTTTTTTTTATAGGCTCTTGCGATGTACTCCAGGCTTTTCTGGAACTCATTCAGTACCTCATTCTGGCCTCCACCTCACAGTGGTTCCTTATCTCAGCCTCACAATTGCAGGGATTATAGGCAGGTGTCTGCATGCTTTGTAAAACTCAATGAGTTTTTTTTTGTTGTTGTTGTTGTTGTTAGTTTTGGAAACAAATCCAGAGTCTCATGTGTAGTAGGCACACACTATCACTGAAACCTCAGCCCCAGAATATTTTTATTGGATCATTTGTGTAAGGTTTTGCTATTACTATATTTAAGTTTCACATATAACCTATATGCTAACCCTTTTATCAGATGTATAATTTGCAGATACTTTTCATTCTTTTGGCTGTTTCCTCATTGTACAAAATATTTTTATTTTGTTTCAGTGTTATTTACCAGTTTTTATTTTTTTATCTGTGCTTTTGGATATATATATATATATATATATATATATATATATATATATATATATAATCTCCAATAATTATATGTATATATAATTGCTGACAATTCCAGTGTTCTCTAACATGTTTTCTATGTTCTCTTTGGGAAGTTTCACTTTCCAGGTCTTACATTTAGCTTACATTGAGTTTATTTTGCACATGCCATTATAGTTTCCATCTGGGATGTTCTCCCAAGGAGCCCTGTGGATGGAAGGTGAGGGGATTAATCCACTCATGAGTTCGTGGTCAGTGTGCTGCTAGTAGGTAGGCCTTGTTCAGAAGGGTGTCTACCCTACTCTAGGTCCTCCTCTTGCTCTCTGCTGGGTGCATTCCCCCAAGGCATGCCCTTCCTCCAGGTCATTTCTGCACTTGAGCCTGACAACCATGGACAGAAACTTCTGAAACTGCAAACCAAAATAAGCCTCTCTTTTAAGTTATGCTTGTGGGGTATTATTTCTCAGTAATGACAAAGCTGTAGTAAGATACACATTGAGACATAGGCATCTATATTTATTCTGCTTCAGAATATCTAAGTTGCCTAGCACCACTAATCCTAAACAAGTGGCTTTTCTTTCCACAATGTGCATGTTTTAATACCTCTATTAAATATCAGGTGACTAGGGATGTGTGCTTTTATTTCTAGGTTCTCTATTCTGTTTCATGATTTTTGTGTCTGTTTATGATAATGCTTTGATTTTTTCTTTATTATGGCCTGCTCAGCCTGCCTTGGGGTGAGGCTGGCTCAGCATGTGGTGCTGGGGATGAACTGTAGTCCCTGTTGTTACCTAAGCTTACCTAAGCAGGTGCTTTAAACCACTGAGCCATCTCCCCGGCCCAAATACCTTGATTTTGATTACTATAACTTTGTACATTTTAATTTTATTTATTTTTTCTTGTTTCAGTACTTTTGTTTGTTTATTTATTTCTTTCTATGGCTGGCTCAGCCTGCCCTGAGGGCAGGGCTGGCACAGCATGTGGTGCTGGGGATCAAACCGCAGTCCCTGCAGCCGCCCAAGCTTTCCTAAGCAGGCGCTTTAGACCACTGAGCCATCCTGCCAGGCCCCAACTTTGTAAATTTTAAAGTGAGGTTGTGGAATGCCTCCTGCTTTTCTTTTTTGCTCAAGAGTGGTTTGAATGCTTGAAGTTTAGTTGTAGCTCTGTGCTATTTTGATAGAGAGTACATTAAATCTGTACATAGTTTTGAGCATGATGGACACTTCAACAATATGGATCTTTCCAATACATAAATACAGTATGCCTTTGCATAATTCTCATGTATCCTCTTTGATTTCTTTCACCAGTTTTTTTTATAGTTTTCATTATATATAGTACTTTGACATCTTTGTTTAAATTTATCCCTAAGCATTTTATCTTTTTTATAAATATTGCAAATAAGATTTCTTTCTATTTCACATTATTAAATATTAGTGTATTATCTATTTATTCTCTTGGGTTTTCTGTAGATAAGATCATATTGTCTATAAGCAGTGACAACTTGACTTGCTCCTTTCTCATTTGAAGGCCTTTTAATTCTCTTCATTCTTTAGTTTCTAACACAGTACTTTTGGTGATATATTTAGCCAAGCAGCTTTACTCTACAGTATGAATTTTACTGTTAGCTACAGTGTTTTGGGTAATTCAAAGTGATTTACTTTTCTCAAAAACTTGTATTACTCTTCAAAACAGTGTCTCCCATGTCATTCATAAAACCTGCTTTCTGAATCAAATACTCTTCTTGTTATAAATTTAAGTCTACAGTAGGTGGGAACAGCCACTTTAAAACATGGCTTCAAAATTCCTAATAAAAGCAATCACTGAAGTAATTAAATCACAAGAAAGATAAAGAAAAACAGACTGAGGTTTATTCTGTTGTCGAGCCCTGAAGAGCGATAGTAAACATAGACAGAAAGTGGAGAAGCTCAGAACGGAGACTAGGGAAATTGATGAATATAGTTTTGAGAATTTTTTTGAGCATCATGAGAACACATTCAAGAGAAAATATTCTCAGGCTCCCAGACATGGGAATGCCTAGACCTCAGCACATATTTGTTAAATACCTCCTATACTATAGGAGACTACCAGTAGATTGCACTAATAAAAGTACAACACAGTGGTATTCATCAAAGTTCAGTTCTTACTCTAACAGATAATGAAACAATAATGAGTAGAATAATGTTTTATGTGAAATATTTATATTATTTTATACCATCTTGCATTCTTTGCAGTGGTTAGCAAAGGCCACATGCTATTTTCCTGTGTTGACCCTTTTCCTATGTCTTCATCTTCTACTCTTCCTTCAAACACCTTTTATTTACCAAATCAAATATTTTTCCTGACTTTGGAAACTCTCAATCATGCCAGATGGAATGAGACTTGTCTCCTTTAGATGTATCTTTTGTACATTTCTCAATATAAGTTAAAATGCATTGGCTTAAAAGCCACATAAAAATTAAAGAATTCTAAGGTACTGTCACATGTGCTCCTCTCTCCTTGCTGGGACAAAATGAAGGAAGGAAAGGTTTATTTAGCTCACAGTTACTGGAGGTTTCACTCCGTACTCGGTTGGCTCCAAGGCAGAGGGGCACATGGCAGAGAGCAGCAGTTCATGATGGTGGAACTGCAACAAGGACAACAGAGGCAACAGAGAGAGAGAGAGAGAGCCTGTCTCTCTGTCTCTCTTATAATACATTCAAGCTCTCTGCCTCAGGATATCAGCCTCAGACCACACCCATAATGCCAGCAGTATTATGATACACAATTCCAGTAGATCATGAGTTAGTCTCATATTGTAAAAGTCCCTTCATGAAGCTTTAGGGGGACAACTAGACACAAACCATAACAGGTACAAAATAAATTATTTTGTTTAAAAACTAAATTTGTATTAACATTGATAAAAATGTATTCTGACAAAATAAATCCTAAAATTGTCACTGAGTAGACATATAGAGGTTAATTATATTTGCTTCTCAAAATATAGATGTTTATTTTACAGATGAGTGCTCACTTCGGCAGCACATATACTAAAATTGGAACGATATTTTACAGATGAGAACACAGACATATGAAGGAAAAACAGTTAGTTTGAACCGTGTCAGTGAACAAAGAGATTCAAAACTAAACATAAGAGTTTTTACTTAATTTCCAAGTTTTAAAAATTATTTTATCCATGTTGTGGGACTTGATCAGTGTCAATCAAAATTCAAGATTTGTGAAATTTAAATATATGCAAAATTAAAAAAAATAAATAAATAAAAAGAAGAAAGGGGCTGGGGAGATAGCTCCGAGGCACAAGTGCCTGCTGGGCAAGTGCAAGGTCGTGAGTTCGAACCCTGGTCCCACACAAAAACAAACAAACAAAAAATATATATGCAAAATTAATTTATTCATTAAAAATTCCATGAGTAAGATTCAGAAATGTTATAACACTCTAATGACATTACAATACAAGGGACAATTTCTAAATACATAGTTAATAATAAAATCAAACACAATGCACCTCTCTCTCTCTCTCTCTCTCTCTCTCTCTCTCTCTCATTAGTGGTACCAGGGATTGAACTCAGAATCCTGAGCTTATAAGGCAAGCGCTTATTTTACTGAGCTATCTTTTTGGCCCTATGAACATCTTTCAATAATTGTAAATTTGGAGTAAGATTATTTCTTGTCCACAAATAGCTGTTGAAGTTTCTATATATCTGTACTCATATAAAATGACTTACTTTTTAAGCTGCTTTATGTATTTTTACAGAGGTTCATTCATAGCCTGGTACATGATACAGCTGTATGGTAATAAAGTAGCCGCAATAACTATAAACATGCTAATTAAAGCAGTTTTGCACTTAAATTTTGTTCTGTTGGTTGTCTTCCTAGTAGTTCTTCTTCATTAATTCTTAAAAGAAAAAACCACCAGGGGGTGACCAAACATCATCTGTCTGCTTTCTATTGCTCTATCTGTTATTTTTACATGGATTACATTAAAATCATATACAAATTTAATAGAAATTAATTCATTAGTATTGTTGAAGAGCTTCCATTTGTAGAATCATTTTAATAAAAGTGAATTCAATTTAAATTCATCATAGATTTACTTCTAAGTCTTCAATTCTGGTTAACTTAAAGCATTTAAGTAAATAGCTGCAATCCTTTTAAAATCTGAACAAAAGTCGAACACTCTAAATTATGTTAGTGCATTAGTCAGAGCGCTCAAGAGACACAAAATTAAAAAGAATTATATGTTGGAAGAGCCTTATTGTAAGGAATTTGCTCACGCAGGTAAGGAGGTTGAAAATTTTATGACCTGTCTTCCACTAGCTAGAGATGCAGGAGGTGCATTTCAATTTATATTCAAGCACCTGAGAATAAGGAGAGAAAGTGCAGAGAAATATTATGGACATCTGAGCTCAAGCACTCAGGTAGGAAGTGCTCAGTGGCGGGTTTCTTCTTTCGCTTTCTTTTTTTCCACTTGGAACATCAATGGCTTGGACAATGCACACCCACCTTCAAGAAGTGTCTACTCTACTACCTTCGCTTTTTAAAATGACCATCTTGTTTGGAAATATCTCAAAGACACATCAAAAATAATGTTTACCCTGGCATTCCTGGGCGTGGTCAAGCTGACATAGAATGAAGCACCAGAAGAAGTGATGCTTTTATTCTCCCAAGGATTAAATGCTGTAGAACTTAACTTTCAGTTTTAAGATACACAGCATAATTCTCAAAACTCAGTCTCAGGCTTTCTTGGTACTTGAAAACTGTATAATTTTTTTGAGCTGGGTATGGTGGCACATGCCTATAATCCCAGCACTTGGGAGGTTGATGCAGGAGAACCAGTTAACACTTGTTCAAGACCAGCCTGGGCTACAAAAGTGAGCTCAAGGTTAGCCTGAACTGCATAGCGAGACCCTGTCTCAGAAATAAATAAATAAATAATTGTATGATAATGTAAAATTTATTGGCATACAATTACATTATTGCATTATTCTAATTTTTCGCAAACTGTAACCTAAGAAATATTTATAACACATCAATATCATACTACAATATTTTGCATAACTTTATAACTCAGAGGATTCTAAAGGAAATAGTTTTAACTCTTGGAGATTTGGTTTAGTAAGAAATTTGGGAAAAAAATTATCAACTGACATTTTCAAAACAAGGAGTAACTACAATAAAGATATATTTTGTTTATAAAAATGGAATAAATGTTATTATTTGTTTTGTTAGATTCAATCAGTGACAGAAGAAAGAAAAGCAATTAAAAGAACTCAACTTTCCATTACCTCAACCTTTGGACTGTGAACTAAGCTATTACATACATAGCCAAGCCAAGGCCTTCTAATTTTTGAGACACAGCGCTCTCTTCTGGCATCAAAGCGCTATGCTTTAAATCTCAGCTTCGCCACTTGCTAATTACGTGACTTCTTGAAAATTAACCTTTATAAGGCACAGTTATCCTCCAGTCTGGAAAAATAAATACAAAGTTCCAAAACTAATGATCGTTCAGTGGACTAGCTGAGACAGTGTGTATAATGAGTAATACAGCAATCTTGAAAGAGAACTCCTATTCATTAACTGTGTAACTATTATTGTAGAAAGAGATAGGCATCTTGGTG
Source organism: Myocastor coypus (assembly GCA_004027025.1). Taxonomy (NCBI): domain Eukaryota; kingdom Metazoa; phylum Chordata; class Mammalia; order Rodentia; family Myocastoridae; genus Myocastor; species Myocastor coypus. The sequence continues at coordinate 33,312 of PVJA010004171.1, read as the reverse complement.
AGTGGATGAGCAAAAATTGTAAGTTTCACAGTGCTTTTACCATTGTGCTAGAGACAAAGTATGTACTTCGGTATGCCATCCCCTCCTCTTATATACCATAGCCTCCTTTCTTAGCTTTCAAATTATCCCAAAGAAATTAGACAAATCACCTTATCTCAAAAATTTTGACTGTTTAACTCTACAAATATTTATAGAATCATAAATAATAACCATCATTATCATAAACCATGTTTTCCCTTTAGAATTGTGCTGAAATCAATGAAAGATTAAAAGAAAATATAAAGGCCTGGCCTCTGTCTTCAAAGGTAAGATCAGAGTGAATTTGAATAATTGTGCACAAAGAAAACAAAGGAAAAGAGAAGAGAGAAAAGGAAAGGAAAAAGGAGAAGGAAGGAGGCATGGCAGAGGAGAGAACTATTTCCTCAGGCAATTCAATGAAGCCTGAAGATTACATATAATATATAATTGCACTACCTATGATAGTGCTATTAATGCTATACACTACTATTATAAAACTAAGCTTTCACTAATCTATTACGAATGCAGAAATTTATAGAATGGGATTTAGGGTGAGGGAATCAATAGGGACCTTTACAGTACAAGAAGACATCAAGCACCCTAAGTAACAATTATACAGCAAGACAATGCCTTTGGAGTAAGACATGACCAACAGATTGTGAAAGTGACGAAACCTAGATGAATGTTCAATTTACGTGAGTTACTAAAAGACAAAGTGATAGCACATTGGTCAATCCTGCTTGATAATTATGTAAAAGTTATAATGCCGTGGTGGTTTTCAGCCAAACTTTTAGAGAGTTACTATGAAAAATGATTATTATTCATGTGGAGTGCAAAAATAACTTTGTAATTGCATTATGCTTTTATTAAGGGAGAACGAGAAGAAAGTAGTTGTCATGAACTCACTTTATCATAATTCTACAATAGAGAAATTGCAAATTTTAATCAAATCATTTATAAAACAGCACATTGTTTCACATTTTCCTCATACTTATGAATAATGTACTTAAGGAATATCATTGAGAACTGTAATAATTAGGAATAGAAGATTTACATACTATGTGCTGAAGAATGATATGGCCAAACATTATAAACCACAATTAATCAAGAGGAAGTCATCAGAAGGACTGGGTCATTTTGGTGTCCTTTAACATGTTCACTTTGGGCTCAACAGCTACCTCATCAGCAAAAATGTCTACCTGGCAAGCACAAGGTCCTGAGTTCTATCCCAAGTACTAAAAAAGAAACAATAAATAAAATAAAATGTTCACATTTTTCAGTTTCTGTAGTTTGGTCTTAGTTAAGTTTCTCAAACATATAAATGCTTAGTAAAAACTTGTGATTAGTTTTTCATCTTCAATTCAACTATCCTCCAAACTTCCCATTATCATGATTTCTCTTTTGTCTTTGTTTATTTTTTATATTTCATACTGAATGTTAACCTAGTTGGCTTGAGAAATGTCTAGGAAATTAGAATAAACCTGTCTGGTTGGGCCACGACTTCAGGACCAATATATCTAGTCCTTGCCCCACTGTTCTCTGGCTCATCCTCTGCTCTCTGCTTTCCAGATGCTGCAAGTCCATCATGTCCTTTGGCCAAGGTGCTTTTGCCTTGGAGAAATTTGGCCATGGAATGAAGCCATAAGCCAAAATAAACCCTTTCTCATTTAAGTTGTGTGTGTCTTGGGTTGCATGCAAATGGTTGTATTATGTAAGATAGATCATAAACTTACTCTTGTGTTTATCTATGTGGAGATTAAATGTGGTGTAAGGAGATCTGACTGGGTGTCAACTTGGCACGGGGTGATTAATCTTAAGTATCAACATGATGGGCTTAAGAAATGCCTAAGAAGTGCTCACTTCAGCATCACATATACTAAAATCATAATGACACAGAAAAAGATCAGCATAGCCCCTGTGAAAAGATGGCATCCAAAATGGTGCAGCAGGGGCCCAGAGGGATAGCTCAGTGGTCTAAAGCGCCTGCTTGGGGAAGCTTGGGCGGCTTCAGGGACTGCGGTTCGATCCCCGGCACCACATGTTGCACCAGCCCTGCCCTCGGGGTGGGTTGAGTCAGCCATAAAAATGAGTGAGTAAACAAAGGTTGTGAAACAAGAAAAAAAAAATAAAATAAAATAAAATAAATTCTTAAAAAAAACAAAACAAAATGGTGCAGCATTCTGTATTTCTTAGTGAAGAAAAGAACTTGGGAAGGACTTGAGAGGAAAACTAGAAACTACAAAGAAGCTGAAGAAAATGAGCACAACACAGAGACAAGAATGGAGCAAGCTGCAAAGCTAACCCTCACTCCTGGAGAGGAGAACCTGTCTCTGCTAATGCAAAATAAATCCAGAGAGAAGCAACAGCTACAGGAAAAAACAATAGACCAGACAGAAAGTTCCATCCCCCATAAAAGTACGCAGTTATCATAAGTTTCAAAAAATGGCATGGGCTTTACTGTGAAAGTGACTCATGGATTTTAGGAATGCATTAATCGTTGAAGACAGAGATACAGGAGAACTACAGAGAAACCACACTTTAGCTTTCTGAGATCACTCTGTGTCACATGCTGAAGATGGCCCTATGTGTCATTGAACACCCACTAAAGAAACAGATTTGATGCAAGATATAAAAATATACATGAATTTAGAAGATCACCTTACAATGGCTGCCTAAAGAGATAGTTGGGCAAAAGTGCAAAAGATCTGTCTGCACATTAGAGATGCAAAGAAATCAGCTAAAGGCCTGGAGCACAGTATAGTGTCCCATCCAAGTCTTTATCAGAAGCCAAAGGGTCTGCAATGGAGGTTGAAGGGTGGGTACTGGAAACCAGGGGACAATGTTAAAAGTGAAGGCAAAGACTGCCACGCCTCCAGAGAAACATAAGCAAGCCTTCTTCATTTCCCTTTTACACCATGCTGGTCACAGTTCTCCTGCACGCCGGTCTCCCACACTCAAAACAGTGCTGAGCCAATTAAGTTGGGTGTTTCTCATTAAAGTTGACAAACCAGTTAACCATCACCTCCTGTGTCACCCACACAGCATCTGGGTGAAAGATACACACAAGGGACAGTTCTGAAGAAAGTACAGGGTAGACACAGATGCCTGAGGAGCTTAACCTTACATTAGGAACTACGTGAGGGTCCTGCTTTCTATGAGGAGAAGACAAGTCGGTTTTATGTGGTTTTCAAAGGGAGCTGGGTCTGAAAGTGCTGGCATTCAGTCCATCAGACTACCTGACCAACCTGTCCTGTTGCCTACATCCCACACAGAGCCCCATAACACACTTGCTTTCCAAATCTTGAGTGTTTGCCACAGAACCTAGCACATAAACCCAGGTGCTTCTGCTGCAGGGAGGGCATCTCACTCATCTGTAGATTGCCAAGTTAGACAAAGTCATGACTTGTGATACATAAAGGGGCATAGATGTTAGGAGTGGCTGCAGTGAATACAGCCACACAGCGAATGCTGTTGCCTGGTCATGCCCACCAGGAGAGGCAGGTCAGGATTCTGGCTTCAAACATGAAAATAGGAATGTGGAAACCAAACAGGTCTGAGTAGTGACCCATTCCGCCCCCATAGCAGCAGATCCTGAAAAGAAACCACTCATTCAAAAATATAAAAGAATTTTCCTGAACTCATTTCTCGCTTCTTTATAAGTTTTGGAATTTCTTCCTCTTTTCTTTTGGGTTCTTTTTCCTCTAGTTTTTCTTTTATTTTATTCTTTTCTGTTACTCTTATCTAATTCTGTCAATTGTCTTTTACTCCTTATTAGTACCATTTATCTGATTTTTCTCTCCTCCTTATCTTTTTTTTATTTTTTAAACCACTTTCTTTTTCCCTTCACCACTCTTCCACCTTTACTAGTATTATTATTAAGGTTTATTAATCTTTGAATATTAAGTTCACTCTATGCTATTATTGTTTAATTCTTCTCTATTGCTAATAATAATATAGTTTCTGCATTTAGTAGACACCATATTGTTTTTATGTCTAATTATAGAATTTTTTCTACTGCTAAGTACAGTGTTTTTTACTGTCAATATTCAGTTTGTCCAGGATGTCTGATTATTGCTATGAACTTTTTTTTTTTAATTTTAGGGAAGTGTCTACAGGGTGTTTAGGGTCTCACTATTAGACTGGACCTGTGATCTGCCTGTTTACAGCCTCTAAAGTGCTGGGATTACAGGTGTGCGCATGCCTAGTCTCAATTGTGTCTCAGCATGCCCTGGGGGTGAGGGCCAGCATGGCAGGCCTAGGGATTGAACCCAGGCCTCTGCATCTGCTTGCAGGTCCTTTAATCTGCTGAGCTATTTAGTTGGCTCTGAACATATTGGCACAGAGGAAAAAGCCTCCCCTGAGCCACGCTCAGAGTGCATCAGTGGAAATCAGACATATACAAATCAACAGCTGTAGTACATCACATAAATAGAAGAAAAATATCACATAATCATCTCAATGGGCACAGGTAGCCTTTGATAAAGTTCAACATCCATTTGTTATTAAAAAGTCTTAAAGAAAGATAGATTCTGAAGGACTTTGTATCAATTTGATAAGAGCTATTTATGAGGCGTCTATATTTTACATTAAATTAAGTGGTGACAAACTAAAAATTCCTCTAAACTTAGGAATAAGACTATGTCCACTATCACTGTTCCTAACAAATTTGGTACTTGAAACTTAAGCCAGAGAAATTAGATATAAAGAAAAGGGATGAGTATAGGAAAGTAGAGATTAAATTATGCTTATTTGCAGATGATACAATCCTATACATAAAAGTACCAAAAAAAAAAAAAAAAAAAAAAAAAAAAAAAAAAAAAAAAAAAAAAAAAAAAAAAAAAAAAAAAAAAAAAAAAAAAAAAAAAAAAAAAAAAAAAGCCACACACCAAAAAACTCCTGGAGCAGTTGGCCAGATAGCTCAGGATACTAAAGCACCTGATTAGACAGGCACGGGGCTGGGATTCGATCCCTGGCATTCCATGCCAGCCACACCCCTGGGGCATGCTGAGATGGCAGAAAAAGAATGGGCTTGGTGGCATGCGCCTGTAATCCCAGTGCTTGGGAAGCTCAAAACAGGAGGATCTATATGAGTCTGATCTATATAGTGGGACCCTGTAGACGCTGTATGAAATACGTTAAAAAATAAAAAGGCTCCTGAAACCAAATTCAAGAAAGTGACAGGTGTGTTATTATAAAATTAACACATACAAATTAATGGCATTCTTGTACAAAAAGAATGAACCCAGCTATACAAAATGACAAATTTGAGACATTTGTATAAAAATGAATGCACCTGGAAAATATAATGTTGAGTGAAATAAGTCAGACATAAGAGCTTGCATACTGTACGGCACATCTGCTTTTAGTGAGGCAAAGGCAAACAAAGAAAATGGAACAGGGTGGACAGAAAGGGACAAAGGGATGGATCTCTTGGTATAGGGAAATAGGGAAGCAGTCCAAGGGAGCAAGGGCAAGGGGGGAGAAGGAGCACAAGGGAAAATAAAGATTCCCAGTGTGAAGAAACCTAACAACTTTAATTAATGTGAACACTTTACACCATAACACAAGCTATGCCAAATAATATCTGTAAGTAGAAAAGGGGAATAGAAGAATCTGTGGGAAATGGGGGAGGGAGAGGCAGGTGAAGTGGATTTAAAAAAAGAAACAAGCTGTAATATGTAATATACACATGTAACTACTCCTAAAGTGATTGTAAACTGTATTGATTATAAATATGTACAAATAATAAATACATAATTTATAAAACAAAATTTTCAAATGTAAGTTTCTATACAATTAGTAAAGCACACTTCTGGGTGGGTCCTGCTGGTCTATGGCTCCTTCCATTGTTTGCCTCCTGGGTGTCTTTAGTTAAAATAAACCATTCCTCCTTTACATTGCATGTGGCATGCATTTAGGCCTAGCAACCGAAAGTTGACCAATACAGTCAACCTATGATCAATCCTCTAATTAAAATGGATAATACACAATACATAATACCTGTCATAATACATGACCTCTATAAACAAAATATAAAAATCCATCATCTACCACAAGCAATCCCATCAGTAGGCACAAATTCTGTCATTGAGGGAAGCAAAAGGTAATTCAAATGCCTTGAGTTTGCTTTATTCTATGAATTCTTCACCAGCCCTTCTTCTAGGACTTGAAACTCTAGCACACATAAATAGTGTATTTTCTCTTGTCATTCTCAAATTATTTCCTTGTTTAGAAAAAGCAGTTATGCTGTATTATTTCACATCTCAAGTTAGAAAACCAATTTTCGCAATCAAAGTTTGTCCTTTGCTAGGTCTGCTTTTGGAGAAGTGCCTTAGTCTTCTTGACACTTAGCTTGTTTAGCAAAAACTGGGAAGAATCACATTTATCTCATAGGTAGGATATCAGTTGTCTTAGTTACTTTTTACTTGTTGCTGGGACAAATACCTGACACTCAAAATGAAGGAAGGAAAGGTTTATTAGCTCACAGTTACTGGAGGTTTCAGTCCATATTTGGCTGTCCCAAAGCTGAGTGGAACAGGGCAGAGAGCATCCAGTTCATGGCAGTGAAACAGCAACAAAATGGTGGCAGAGGCAGGCAACCAAACAGGGCAGCAGAGCAACAGCAACAGCTTGAGTCTGTCTTTCTGTCACTCTTTATATTACATTCAAGCTCTCCACCTTAAGATATGCACCCTAGACCACACCCATACTCTCAGCCTTACTCAGACCGATAATCCCATCAGTATTAAAACACAATCCCGGGGATCATGAATCAAGTCTCAATCTATAGAAGCCATGCCCCATGATTGCATGAGGTTTTGGGGGGACAACTAGACATAAACCGTAACATCAGTACAGCATGAAAAAGTGAAAAATGGGATGGCTAATGTATACTAATCATAGCTATTATGGGTTACATGTCTCTCTTTACCTAAAAGATCTGTTTTGAAAGCCACACCACTCACTTATATTATTCGGTAATTTAGAAAATATTGAACCTTTAAAAACCATATTAAGCTAAGCTTTTCAAAAATTGTAATGGTCTATGTACCACAGAGATTTATTTCTTTATTTCTTTTAATTTGGTACAAGGTCTCACTATGCAGCTCAAACTCATAGCAATCGTCCTATCTCAGCCTCCCCAGCACTGGGATTATAGGCATGCACCAACATGCCCAGTTTCAGTGACTGGCATGGTGCACCATCGGTCTTGGGCCAGCACGGCATGTAGTACTGGGGATCGAACCTGAGTCCTTGTGCTTGCCAGGCAGGTGCTTCGACCACCAATCTATGTTCCTAGCCCCACCATAAAGAATTATTAAATTTATTTAGTAGATAGTTGATATTCTGCAGAATCATCTTCAACTCCTTGAAAACTTTAAGGGTAAAAATATGAAGTCTCTTGATATACTTCATTCAATATTTTCCATTCTTTTTTTAGGAATATAAGGCATGATACTAGTGAAAGTTAAGCTAATTTTTTTCATCTTATTATTAAAATACCCAAAGTACAGGTAAGCATGAGGTAGAATAACATTTAATAATGCATCTACATATAAAGGAGTCTTAGGTCAGGTTGGCTAGAAGCAAAGACAAAGGCAGGTTCTTATAGAGGTCATTTATGAAAAGATGGCTGCACTTGAGTAAGGAAAGAAAGTTAGGCCGACAGGGCAGAAAAAGAAAGCTAAGAAAGGATGTGGTTCTATTGGAAGATTGGCTTGAGACCACCCAAATCAAAGAAGTACAGCTGCCCTCAGTTACTGGCTGCAGGAATCCTTTGAGATGGATGGACAATAAGCTTGTAAACTGAAAGGAAAGCAATTATTTGAAAAAAGAGAATTATGAATTGTAGGCCAGCACTGATGAATGTGTTGTCTAACAAAGGATATTTTGAAGACAATAGCTGTCTCCACCACGAAGGATCATTCAGTTTTCACTTAATAGCAGAGACATTGCAGAGGTTAAGAGCACTCATTATTTTGTTATCTAGAATTTCTTTCTTATGTGGACATACACCTTATTGTGTTTAGCAAACGGAGCCTGAGGAGATTTCTGTTTCTGTTAATGGATTATCAGCTAGGTGCTAAGAAACTCTCTCTTAGAGACAGCAAGCAAACATTTGTTGGATTCATGTGACAAAATTGTATGTGCAATATGGCAAATGCATGCTTTTGGCATCAATTCTTAATCAGAAGTAAAAATATAAATGGGGCAGTAGACAATATAAAAAATGAAACCTTTTGTGGAAAGAAAATGGACATTTGTATAGGTAGTCAATAATTCTAATCTCATGTATATACACAATAAAGTAAACCTAGTAATGAACTATCTCAGTAAGTACTATATGCTTATATGTTGAATTCACATTCAGTATTTGCCATTAAAAAGCAGCAAAAGCCAAATATGGCTTCCATTATAAACTATAAGGAGCCATAAAGCTTTTAAAATCATGAATATGTTCATGTACATGATTTATAGTGTAAGACTTCGAATTCTTTGTCTTTAATATAAGTATCATAACATAATCATCAACATATAAAACTTATTTGCTGTATTAAGAGCATTTTAAAGCAAATTAATGACCTCAGAAATCTTCTATGATTAATAATGAACTGAGGGGGAAAGGATTCTTCTTACTACTTTTCTTGTATCTATTCAACTAAAACCTAGGGGGGAAAGAAGCACCTGAAAATATCTGGCTTTCCTAGACACAAAAGGAAAAATCTGGATATGGCTGAAGTTCAAAACTTCAGGTGAGTTATGGGCAGTGGTATACATTCCAACTTTTAGTTACCTGGTAACATAAGAAGTATTAGAAAAATTATTGTTATTATCTTCTTCCTTCTCTCAGTCATCATTTTCTTGAAAATCATAAATGGTTGAAAATTCAGAACCATCCCACCTTCAAAAGAATGTTTAATTAAAATTATTTTGGAAGCCGGGTGTGGTGGTGCACACCTGTAATCCCAGCACTTGGGAGGCTGAGGCAGGAGGATCAGTGCAAGTTTGAGACCAACCTGAGCTACAAAAGTGAGCTCAAGGCCAGCCTGAACTGCATAGCGAGACCCTGTCTCAAAAAGCCAAAAAAAAAAAAAAAAAAAAAAAAAAAAAAAAAAAAAAAAAAAAAAAAAAAAAAAAAAAAAAAAAAAAAAAAAAAAAAAAAAAAAAAAAAAAAAAAAAAAAAAAAAAAAAAAAAAAATTGGATTCCTACATAAGTTTCGAGGTCAATGGTCTAGTTCCAGGGCTCCAGATTTGCTGTCATCAAGCTCTCCTATGCCTGGACTCCATTCCCAAAGTCACTTTATGCGTGTGGTCCAAAATACGTATTGAGCTACGGTTATCATGCACAATGTCAGCAAATGGACAAAAACAAAGACAAGACTCTCTTCTCTCTCTCTCCTCTCTCTCTCCTCTCTCTCTCTTTCTCTCTCTCTCTCTCTCTCTCTCTCTCTCTCTCTCTCTCTCTCTCTGTCTCTCTGCTTCTGTCTGAAATAGTTACAAACTATTTGTTCCTCAGACAAAGGACTAATATGCAGAACATATGAAGAACTGAAATATTACAGGCACCCCAGATTTAAAGACTAAACCCAAAAATGGGCATCACACTTCCCAGATGAAGAAATACAAATGGCAATAAATACAAGAAAAAATGTTTGATATCACTGGTTGTTCAAGAACTACAAATTAAACAATGCTGGCATTCCATCTCATACCAGAAGAATGTCTATCATCAAGAAATCAACCAATATCAAATGTTGGTGGTGCTGAGAGAATAAGGAACTCTTCTTCATTGTTGGTGGGGGTGAAAACTGGTATAAGTATTACAGAAATCACTATAGAGATTCCTGGAAAAGCTAGGATTAGAGGTCACATTTGACCAAACTATTCCCTTTCCAAGTATCTTCCTGGAAAATTTAAAATCATCATATCACAGTGATATACACATATCAATGTTTACAACTGCACAGTTTATAATAGCTAAATCTTGGAATCACCTCAAAAGCCCATCAACCAAGGAATGGATTTAAAAAAGTTTTTTGTTTTCTTTTAAATACAGTGGAGTACTACTCAGCCACGAAAAGAATAAACTAGAGATATTTATCGTTAAATGGTGTAACTTGAGATCATACTCAGTGAAATAAATCAGACATATGTATGTAAATATTTGATATGTATTTATATATGGAATACTTACTCCCTCTGGTATGAGAATCTGAAAGAGTAAATAAGAACCAAAATATATAATAGGTATTGAAAAATAAAAACAAATTATACAAATGGAAAGGGGATCTAGGGTAGGGAAGGACGAAAAGTAAGGAAGAGTAAAGAAGGACAAAATAAAAACAAAGTTTTATAAGTAAGGAGAGGGAGAGAGGTTGAAAGGAGGGGAGGGCAATGGGAAATAGAATCAAGATATATCATGTTCAGGTACGAATTCTAAAGTGTCTTAAAAAATAGACATAGACTTTATTATTATTACCCACTTCCCCTGCATTTGGCTAATGTTCTATAATGAACACAATAGACAAATAAAATAGCATTAATGGAAATTATACGGACATGAAATTTTCTCCCCATCATCAATATTGTCTTGTTCACCACTAGTAATCATATATACACATCTTTTGTGTACATAAGGAAGAACAGAATTTGTCAAACAATGTATCTTAAAGATTTGAAATGTCAAATTGACTGTCAACTATTATAATTGATTAGACAAAAGAAAAAATTCTAAAATTTTAATATATTTTGTCCTTAGAAGATATATGCCTTCAAATGATTTAGCTGAACTTGATGATGAATACTTTATTTAGGACTTTGTCTGGGTTCCTCTTTCATTCTTAGGAGAAATATCTAACACCCAAAATGAAGGAAGGAAAATTTATTCAGCTCACAGTTACTGGAGGTTTCAGTTCATACTCAGCTGGCTCTAAGGCAGAGTGGCACATGGCTGAGAGCAGCCTTTCATGGTGGCAGCAAAGAGCAGAGAGCAAAGGGAGTGGCAGCAGCTCAGACAGTGATCTAGCCTCCCTCCCCTTTTTAACATTATAGTGCAAATTATCTGCTCCAGGGTAGATGCAGCATCCATACCCACAATAATCAATCACAAACTCCAAACTTCAGAAGTCATCCTATGACTGCCAGAGGTTTTGAAGGGACAGATAGACCCAAATCTTAACAGACTTTCACACATATTATATGTTGGATGATCTTAACATAGTTAATATACTGATTTTATATTGTTTTGAACTGAGATTTTATTAATCTTAGGAAACTACTGTTATACTCCTACTCTTTTTCAATTTCATGGAATAACCTGGATATAACTCAGATTACTTTTGCCTTAAAAGTTTGAGCTTTCCCTATCTGAGCATTAAACAGATATCTACCATTTCAATTTCATTAATAATTTTCATTTTATTAAATTTTTTACTTTATTGAGACAATTCTCTATTTCCTGTGAGTTTTTACATTTATAAGAATAATGTTCATAATATAATGTTATGAATCTGTTATGTCTGAACTTACTTCTAATGATTAGACATTTTGGGGAAAATGGCTCATTATATGAAGAAAACTAAGATTAGATTCCTATTTTGTTTTTATTTTTTTAATGCCAACTAAGTTTTACTAAAGGTAAGAAAAGAAACATACTCTTCAGAACAAGTTTTAGCCAAGTAAAAGTAGGAAAACAGGTACCTCCTACAGCATGAGGGTGGCCATCATTTAAGAGCAAGACACAGTGCCCACAAAGCAATTTAAAAATATGAATAAGCTTAATTTTATAGAACAGATTTGGGTTCATTGTAAAACTGCGGGGAGAATGTAGAGTTACCCCATGCTGCTGTCCTCACATGGGCACAGCTACTCGACTGTTAACACCCCAAAGCTTCATGCTATATTTGTCATGATTGATGAGCGTGCACTAACACACCATTATCACTTGGTTTAATGACAGATATAAAGTACTGTAGTGTCATACAGAATGGCTGCATGGTCCCCAAAATCCTGAGCTTGTAAAGAGCAATTTTATTTGTATAATAAAGCTGAGTGGTCAGCTACAAGAATAGTGCTCAAAATTGATTGGAAAATACTTTGTGAGATAAGTCAGATTTTCCTGCAATGGTCATTCGATTAGAATCCACTAATAAAGCTACATTAATAAGAATCATAACTGGATTTCCAATGGTTACATTTATCTCCAGTCAATGGGATGGTGTACCTCATTCCCAAACAAACTAAAGGAGATTATTCCAGCTAAGACCTCAAAGTCTTTAATTTATGACACTATAATTTCCACCTCCTACTGCTCCTAGCTGCTTATAACTTTAGCTCAATAATTATAAGACTCATTATCATAAATCAGTGATTATGAAACTTTAGAGACTAAGTGACTAACCTGCAAACCCAAACCCACTTATTTATTGGGAAGTTCCATCACTACAATTAAACCTGAATGCTAGGCTTCTGGGATAATGCTGAGGCGACTTGGCTCAAAAGCTGACAGACAGGGCTCTACGTGTGAGCCATAGGTTTGCTGTCCCTGCCGCAGATCATCATAGCGCCTCTGTTACAAAGACAGGAGGTAGTTTCCTTTCAAAGGGCACAACCTTTAATTAATCTTTATACATATCATATACCATGATGGCTTCTTTTTTTTCCACGTCATGTGGGTGATGTACTCACATGGTAACAAGATTTGAGGGAGGTACATCTCATGCATAAGACATGAAGACCCAATCATCATGCTCATGAACAGAAGGATCCATGGTGGCTTCTTGATGCAATAAAAACCTAATTAGGAAAAATGAAAAGAATATGGCTAGTAGAACAGTATTTAGGCAAATTCATCCATAACCTACATGTGAAGAGTACTTTAATAAAAATTCAATCCCACAATTTGTAAGGAAACTATAAGCAACTTTCTTATCTGTGGTTTCACTCACTGTTGCTCCAGTTATATATGGTCAACTGAAGTAAAGTCTAAAATAGTAAATGCAAAAAATCTAGAAATGAGGATTTGATATATTTTTATCTTTTTCTCTCTCTTCTGAATGTCATGATAAAATATGCTGCCATCCTGCTATATCCTGGTTATAAATCATTGCTTGTCCAACATATTCTACTCATCAGAAATCACTTAGCAACCATCTTGGTTATGAGACCAACTGTCATGGTTTTGCAATATTTGTGTTTAAGTGACCTTATTTTATTTATTAGTGGTCCCTAAAAACAAGAATAAAGATGCTGGCAATTTTATAGTATATAGATAAGAATGATATATTTAATAGTTGTTGGCAGTTATGCTCTGCTGTACTTAATATTTATATATTTAACTTTAATCATAGCTATGTATCTATAAGGGAAAGCATAATTAAATGTAGAGTTCAGTACTACCTCATGAGGGTTTTGGAACATATCCTTATGTGATAAAGGGGATTTCTGTATTAATAGATTTAAGAAAAGACTTCTCTTCAGTGAACAATATCATAGACAAACATAATGGGTAAACAATATCATGACAAACTGGGAAAATATTTTTGAAACAAACTGAGCAAGTAGTTAATACCTAGAAGATATCAGAAGTTTACAAATCTACAAATGGTAACAATCACAACTTAAAATATATATAAAACTAGATAACATAAAGAAACAGCCAACTGTTGACTCTAAACAAATTGGTAAATGTTAGGGATAAGTCAGCTATTTATTAATAAAACATAGGGAAAGGCACTTTGTGCACCACTGACAGGAGTATTCATTGGTATAGTTACTGTAGAAAGCAATGGGGGCATACTTAGTGGCAATAAATATGATCCAGCAATCTATTTCAGGAATGCATCCCAGAGAAACTTGAGCCCAGGTTCATGAGGGGACAGGCACAAAGATGTTCATTGTGACAGCAGGTTACAGGCAAGTGGCTGCTCTCTACTACAACAATAAGCAAGTAAAAGATTGTGTGTGCATTACATAGACTACTGTCCAGCATCTAGAAGCAGTGAAAGAGTGTTAGATATGATAGCATAGGTGAGTCCATGCTACCATATAAGTGACATTAAATTTAAAAATTAAAAGTTAGCAGACTGAAGCTCACAGTATAATGTCATTCAGGCAAATTAAAACCAGATGTGCATGCAAAAAGTATCATATATGCTTCACGTAATCACACATAGCCAAAAGGAATCTGTGAGTTTAAAGCATAGATGTAACACAATGGTACCAATTTAGGGAAATGGTAAATAGAGGCAAGATGAAAGTTGATTGTCAAAATAACAGAAATTTAAGAGATATCTTAGCATAGACAGTGTACACTAGAATGTCCACCTAATTCAACATTATCCTGCACTAGAGATTAAAATTATATAAATTACTGAGCTGCATTTACTGAACTCGACCTGGTCTTCCTCAACTAGATGTTAATTTCTTAGAGAACAAAGAGATTTTTTAAAGACTTTTGCTATGTTATTGACAGTATTGCATGCACAGAAATATGTTAATCAATCTGTTAACAGATTTTCTGTAGCAACTGAAAAATCTACTTGTAATTGTGTTGGCAAAAGAAGAACGAGTAGAACCATAAAGACAATTGAAACAATTTACTGTTTTGCAGCTGGAAAGTAGTAAAAATACATAGCAAAAGTTCATTTTAGATTAAAATTTCTTTTGGAACTAGAAGAGGATAGAGTTGGCATAATTCACATCATGTAACTGGAGCAACTCTGAAACAATGGAAAGAAAAAGAGTCTGCTTTAGGTGCATCTCTGTTTCAAGTACCCCTTATCTTTTCTCCATGTTTTCTTACCTATGTTTGCCTCACTAAACCACTTCCTCTGGTCCATCCCTACCTGGCCATAAGCTATCACTGTTTTCTCCTGAATATTTAGAGAATTGCTTTTATTTCAATCTAAAAAGTAAAATTACTAACAACCAACTACAAATGTGTTTCCTCAACCTAGAACTCATTCAGAAGTCCCTTTTCACTTTCAAGGAAAATATGTTGCTACTGCTTTTGATAAAAATTAATTTGTTTCCAAATATATGAATTAATTTTTACACTAACCTCTGGTGGATCATATTTATTTGTAGCTGCGGAGGAGAGAAACACTAGTGCAACTGATAAATCAAACAATGTCTTCAATGAGATTTAAAATCTCATTTAGTCATGCTTTCAGAAGGCTTGTGTAACTCTCCTAGCCCTTTGGAAGTGAAGAAGAAATGTAATGGTGGTTAAAGGACACAATAGAAATGGAAAAGATTCATAGATTTGAGGCAAAAAGACAAAGGTAGAGTATCTATTTTAGCTATTTTCTACGTTTATGAACCTTAACTTCAGTTGATGAACTTTACAGAATCATTGTTTTCCCCTTTGTATAATAAGAAGATAGGAGGGCCTCTTTATTACCAATCACCAAGACCACTTGGCTACTAAAATAAATCATGTACATTTAAGAATTTAGGAGGCTCAGTAAGAAAACTGGGCTTCATTTTAGTAATCCTATGAAGAAATAGATCTGAAACACTGGAAATAATCAGTATATACTTGCTGAAAGAATTCATCAAAAGAAAAAATGAAATAAACTAGAGAGACAGTTAAACAACAAGAAAGCATTAAGAGAGAATCAAAGGCCAGGCAGGTAAGGAGGCAGAAGAATAAACTTGGGAAGAAGAGAGGAGATATCCTTTTTGTGCACGAGTCAGTATCAGAAAAAGTTTCAAAAACTAAGACAGTTGTAGCATAAAAATTCTGTGAGTCCCATGACTATAGAGAAGATCAGCAGGCATGTTTTAGTGAATTAAAATTCATAGTTCAAAAGTCAAGGGAAGTAAATCAAACACACAACCTAAGTACCATGCAGAATCTCTTATTTGAGAAAGGGAAGGTAGAAAGAACATAATAAAGGTGGGACAAAAGGAGACAATGGGGCAGATCTCTTGCAAAAAGGAAGAGTCTAGGCACCAAAGTATAAGTGGAGAGGGAAAAGGGAAAGCAAATAAAGTTAAGATAAACCATGTATAGGATCCTAATAGTCTCAGTGATTAATCATTATATTTTATGAACAGAAGTTAAAATTAATAATATCAATAAGATTAAGAATGCAGAAAGTGGATTTAGAGGAGGAGGGAAGAAGATAAGTGGGGAGGGCATTTAAAAAGAGAGAGAGAGAAACTATATTATATATATGTACTTACTGCTCAAGATGAATAGAAACTTCACATAGTACAAAAATGTACTAAGAAAAAGAAAGATTTATAGTACATCTGAACACTTGGATTTATATTTGGGGCAGCAAGAAGACAAGACAAAGCAGGTAAATAATGAGTTCAGTGACATCACTAAATGATTTGGGATTACAGCAGAGTCTAGATTTAAGCACTAGCATTCACTAACAGCTTGAATAATGACAAAAATTCATCTTTCTAATGAATTTCATCTGTAAAGATAAAGGTTTTTTTTTTTTTTTTAGTAATAGGGATTGAACTCAGGGCCTTGCATTTGCTAAGCAAGCGCTATTCTACTGAGCTATCTCGCAGTCCCAAAAATGAAGATTTTAACTCTGAAAAGTTATCACTATAGTATTGTCTTTATAGAATTGCTACGAATACTGAACAAGTAATATACGAAAACGAGTTAAAATATACTGACTGATACATTCTTTATTACCTGATATCTTAATCTTTACTATAGCCACTATTGCAGACTTTATGTCCAACAAGGTATGTATCAGTTGATTCAGTATACGTTTTTACATTAGTCCAAGGGCTTACTTTGTCAAAGGCTTCTTTATTTTTGTATTTTTACCTATATGTGTTTTTCTTTTTCTTAATGATTTTTCAACTCCAGCCTCCTAAGTTTCTTTCTCTTAGCTGTACTAAGAAGGAAAGTGGACTATTCATTTCAATGTAGAAGTAGTAAATTGTCTCCATGGCTATCATTTGATCAGGTAGGTTCAGAATATCAGAGAGTCCAGAAAATGCAATTCAGACAGAGAAAGAGAAGAAAGAAGCAATTCAAGCATGAGGGTTTTTTTTTTTGTTTTTTTTTGTTTTTTGTTTTTTTAATATGACCCCTTTTAAGATTTGGATAGTAAGTACCACATTCACAAACACTTAGAGCACCTTCCCAGTGAAAGATACAAATCCCTTAATTTTGATAACTTCTTTAAAGTATACCTTCATTTGAGGGGAGAGTAAGAAGAATCTTGCTACCTAAAGGCTACTGGTAAGATGCATACTTTTAAATGCTAAACATGAATGATGTAAAAATGTTTCAATTGAATAGATGAATGATAATTCTCAATTAAAATGTATGTAAGGGTTATTATACACACCCTATTGATGCGGTAACTTCACAGTATCTATAAGGAAGCAACATAAAATACAGTTGCCTAATTACGTCTTCAAAGAAGCAATGTTGGTGAATTATGTTAAGACCGTTAAGCAAAACCATTAAAACGGTTTGAATTAGTTTTGAACTTATCCCCAGCAGGTTTTCTTGTGACAGAACAAGCCCTATTAGTCCCCTGATTTAAACTCTCTGATCAAACAGTTTTGATGTTACCTCTTTAGTTATTAAGCCATTTTGACCTAAGAATGATAAAGTAACAGGTCAGGTAGGCCACAAGTTAGAGGAAGATGGGAGAAGGGCTAGGTTTCCCTTCCAATTTCTGGCCCAAGCGCTCCAGCTGAGGAAATCTTATTCAAGGGTGTAGATTTCTAGCCTTAGTCCAGGATTCCACACAGAATGTGTGAATTCTCTGGGAAGACGATGTCCTAATTCATGAAGCTCTTTGCGAACATGAAGTCTAGGAGACACACTGTGGCGAAAGTCCTAGACCAAGGAGGGGCACATAGAAGAGCGCGGGACACAGAGGAGAGACCTGTTGGACTGCGTTGCTCCTTTGCTTGGGATTCCGCTCAGAGGGACAGGCAAGGACGGTGACATACTCACTCACCTCACCGCCCATGAGGTGCCCAGATGAGGCGCGGAGATACTCTCCACAGAAGTGTAAGGCGAGAAGGCAACGAGGCTGGAGTAGGACAAAGGCGCTGTTGGCTCGCAGAGGCAATCTCAAACTCGAGCTTCCCTTGCTGCCTGGGCAGCGGCGAGCCTGAGGGAGCTCTGAGACCGCCAGAGGCGCGTCCCCGCCCCCTGAAGCCCCGCCCCAGAGACCCGCCCCCTGAAGCTCCGCCCTCGCAGCGGACCAATCAGAGGTCCTAATATTAGCGGGTGGGAGGCGCGGCCGCGTTGCTACAGCCAGAACTGGGCGGCGGCGGCGGCAGCTGCGGAGGGGACTCACGGAGCCCGAGGCGGTGGCGCCATGGAGGGGCTGGAAGGTGAGGCGGACAGGGGTTGCGGGCGGGAGGCCACAGCGGACTCGGAAAGGTTAGGGGCGGAGGACGCTGGTCCCGGGGAGGCGAGGACAGGTTTGGAGCGGCGCAGTCTGCCTTGCCTGCTGAGGGCCGGGCGGCTGTGGCCGAACAGCCTCCGGCGCAGTGGAGCGTAGGGCTCCCGGGCGGCCCGCCTCGGAGGGCTTCTGCCGGCTGCCCCAGGCTAAGCTGCCTCTGCCTCGGGTTTGTACATTTCTCACCGTTCTCTTCTCTTCCTGGACTCCTGGGTTTCCTTTGGGTGATTGCCGACTCTGGGCAGATTTTGTTTTCCTCGCAAACTGGGTTCTCGAGTGCTGTCCACGGCCTCCCCACCCCCGGTCTTTGCGGTTTCCCCGGAATACTACCCCGCCCTGAGCGAGCTCCTGACACTCCTTGGCCAGTTTCCCTAGGTTACTGTTTTCCATTTGTGCAGCATCTTCAGTGGGAGAGATGCCAGAGCATCTCTTAGGAAGTGTCACTGGCCAGCTTTAGAGCTGGGACAATAGATTACCAGAGGGATTTAATGATTTATTCACGAAGGCTGTTTAGGAAGAGCCAGCACCGGTTCCTTGTCTTTGAGTTTATCTTTGTGTTGTAACCATGGCTCAGTATTTTGCTTTGTTCCCAGTTCTTTCATTGTTTTCATTCTACCGATTTATCCTGCATAAGGACAGCGTTCGCTTAAAAACAAAAGAAAGAACCAAACTAACATTGGCAAAAACAGAGCCAAGTGCTTTTAAATTGTTTTTAAATCCTTCTGATGAGGAGTATGCTTTCAGAATTGAAAGGTGCTGTTTTGATTTAGCTTCCTTTTTCTCTTTCTAATGTACATGAATTGAGTTGCAGTTAAGCATCAGCAGAGGCATTAAGCCTTGTGAATTATTACATGACAGAGTCTGAAATATTTCAGATTGTATTAGGAAGCAGAAAGTGGCACCTAGTAACTTGCAGGGATTTAAGCTCGCCAGAAGGCAAATTCAGCAACATGAGTTTCATTCACAGGCTCTCATATGAGATAAAAGTCTCATACAAAACACCTTGAGGATAATGGATAATCACAAAATTAAAATCATTTTCCATTTGTGTTTAGCTGTATTATGGTATGACCTGTGAAGGTCTTACAGTTTATTTTAGAAATATCAGTCAAGTTTCCTTGAAATAAGGAATAATAGTATCATAATCTCCTGCCCCCTGTTTAAAGAAACCCTTGTTTAGGGGACTCTTCTAGAGGCAGCTTTTTTTTTTTTTTTTTTTTTTTTTTTTTTTTTTTTTTTTTTTTTTTTTTTTTTTTTTTTTTTTTTAATTATTCGAAATTCTGTGGTGTTATATAGCAAAGTGAGTAAGAGCATGAGCTCTGGAATCCTTACAAAGTCATAATATGCATGAAGTTCTTTATAATAGTTGGCACTGTTATTTTACTTTATTCAGCACAATTGAAGTAGTGATCTTCATCTAATTTTTCAGGTAGGTATCCTGAGCACTTTGCTGAACTGAACTGAGGATACAGCAGAAAACAAAAATAGTTAAAGCCTTCCCCATTTTATTAGTCCTAATACTTCAGCAGTGCTGATATTATTCTTGAAACATGAAGATATTTTTAAAGTATACTGGAAACATATTACAAGAATTATCTGAGTGCAGAAAACATGGATTCTTTTTTTTTTCCAGTACCAGGTATTGAACTCAGGAACTTGGGCTTGCCAGGCAAGCACTTATTCCACTGAGCTATCTCCCCAGCCCCAAAACATGGATTCTGATGTAACATAGTATGGGCATTATTTTATAGACCCAGTTTCTATCAAATTAAACTGTGTACTGGCTATTTAGTTTTTCTCTTAACAAAGTGAAGTATTGTCATTAACCATGATGTGTTTAATTATAATGAATTATATGAAAATTTATAAAAATTATTCTTTTTGTGTGACAAAACAGTTGGATGACCTCCAATAGGGGACCTCCAAATGATATAGGGAAAACTGATCTCCCAGCCTGGGAGTACCTGGGACGAGTTCGTGTTCTCTAAAACTGATGAATTAATTTTAGGAATAAATGGAGGTTATGAGCAGAATAGATTTATTGAGGGAAAGAAAGCTCCTGTCCAAGAGAGTTACAAGAGGGGGGTCCCAAGCTGATGGTTCCCCTGTGTGACAAAATATTTGAATACTGGTAATTTTGAAAGTTCAGCCTGATAAATGTTCAGAGAGTTTTCTGTTGAAGGGAAGAAAATGCCTTTTACTACCCTCACACATACCCTCTTTAAAAGTAGTTCTTACTACATCACATTTTCCAGGTGTCAAAACTTTGAATATTAAGTTTATCATTCATTAATTCATGCATCCACTTAATAAACATTGATATAGTGATATACTACAGTCGTCCTATCCCCATACTGGAAGTTAAAGTTTACTATTTTGAAGGTTTCTGCCAAGCCTTATGTTATAGTATCTAGTATAAATCTAAGTTTAGACAGGCAAGTCATCCTAGCATTTTGGGAGTCTGAGGCAGGAGGATAGAAAGGTCAAGCTCAGCTTGGGCAACTTAGTGATCTGAGTCTTTGTCTCAAAAATAAAATATTAAAAGAGGACTGGGGTATAGCCCAATGCTAAGACACGAGTTTTGCCCCAGTATTGAAAAAGAAAAGTCCTTACTGAGGCATAATAATTGAACATAAGTTTTATACTTTGTCATTAGACTTAATGTATCTAGTTGAAACCAGCTGGTAGACTGGTCTTGATCATATAAATTGAAAAAAAATATGGACTCGTAAGTTCGATGGAAGATAATCGTAGTGTTTCTTGTATTGTTTGGTTTTCATTCTTTGTGTATCACATTATTTTTGATTTTGAACTTTTCTAGTTGTCTTATTTTGGGAGAAGTATGATAATTTTTTTAAAATTTTGATTGACCTGCAGAAAGCAAACCATAGATGAGTGGGAGTTTCTGTACTAGGAAAATACAAGGGACTGTGAGACCAACAAATTAATAGAAAGGTGGAACTCTGTAAAGATGCACCATGAATATTGTAAGGGTTTAGAGCTATAATTAACTTTTTAGAGCTTTCAGTGATAATAACCATGCAGCACACATGCCATAGGTACATCACCACTAGTTTATTTATTTATTTTTTTTTTTGTCTTTTTGAGACAGGGTCTCATTATGCAGTTCAGGCTGGCCTTGAGCTCACTTTTGTAGCCCAGGCTGGTCTCGAACTCGCACTGATCCTCCTGCCTCAGCCTCCCAAGTGCTGGGATTACAGGTGTGAGCCACCACGCCCGGCTCATCACCACTAGTTTAGAGGTAGATTCTCTGCAGGTTATTTTGGCAGAAGGTTGTTTTTTTCTGAACCACAGTGCAGGGAACCAAAGTGGAAGGTAAAGTATATATGTTGAATGGAGTGTGAATGTGGAAGTCTCCCAAGCTTAGCAAGAGAGAAAATTTTAGTAACTTGATGTGAAAGCAGGTAGATTATATATATATATATATATATATATATATATATATATATATATATATATATATATATAAAAAGGTATGACACATGAGGCATCCTTCAAAAGAAAGGTGGTTGAGCCGGGTATGGTGATGTACACCTGTAATCCCAGCAGTTGGAAAGCTGAGGCAGGAGGATCAATATGAGTTTGAGCCCAGCTGGGGCTAGAAAAGTGAGATTGAGGCCAGCTTGAACTGTATAGTGAGACCCTGTCTCAAAAGGAAAAAAAAAAAAAACCAAAAAACAGAAGAGAGGTGGTTGAGTGTGTCAGGTTGCACATCAATGAGCCTTGATGTAGTATAGTACTGACTATCAGTGAGCAAAGAGATAAACTACAATAGTAGCCAGGATTGTTCTTAATTTTGAATGTTACGTTTTTTTGAAAATGTTCTGTTCTTAAGGGTGTGCATGTTAGTGTATTACAGCTTGTATTAGTCAGCTAGTAAGCTTTCCCATTACTGTGACAAAGTATCAGACACCTTTAATTTAAGAGGAAAGATTTAATTTAGCTTGAGGTTTTAGAGATGTCATTCCATGGTCCATGGTCAACTAACTTCAAGGCAAAAACATCATGGTAGAAGAGTGTAGTGGAACAAAGCTGTTAGCAAGACAAAGAGGAAGTGACCATGGGTCACCTGTAGTCTCCAAGGTCACAGCCCAGTGACTCCCTTCCTCCAGCTAACCCATTCAGCTATGAATTTATTAGTGAATTGACCTTTGATGATGCTCTCATTGTCTCACAATCCAATTACTTCCCTGGAAGTCTCTTAATACTTTGCTGAGATGATTGAGATTAACTGTCACAAACAAGATAATAGCATATTCTTTCACATCACCTGTACTGTCTAACAATATCATATAGAAATACAATTTTAAGCCTTATGATACAAGTGTTGAAATCATTAGATATTAGCAACTCATAACATATTCAACAGGGTTTGCTAGACAAATTTTATAAGGAGAGCATCTTTTGAGAATAGTATAATATTGAAGTACTTTGTCAACTTGAGTTAGCAGTGTTTGTTTTATGCTGCAATATTTACCACTATGCATGTTATCTCTACAGTCTTTTTATATGCTTCAAAATTTGCTAGTTTTTGCCACTTAGGAGGGATAAGCGAAATTTGCCTTTTTGTCTTGGAAAGGAATAGTTTACTCTTATAAGACAGTGAAGCTTTTTGATATGTGACATTTTAGTTCTCCCAGATTTTAAGGCAAATCGAGCAGATATTATACTTATTTAATAGCTGTTAAGTTAAATTTATCCATTTGATTAGTCTTATATCCATTTATTTCTCTATCATATAGTAAAAACTTTTCCAACAAGAAGAGAAGTTATTGCATTCTTTCTGTATTTTCTATACTATGCTATAGGTTCTTTCAGGTTCTTCTCTATATAGATAAGTGGAAGAGATTTCATTAACAAAGGATATTTATTCTACTCTCTGGATTGATTTAAACATTAATATATATGAGGAATTTTTTTTTAAAAAATGTTAATACCAGTAAGAAAAGTACTGTGTGTGTGCATTTTTAACTATTGTTATTCTAAGGTGGATTTTATGAAATTATGCTACAGATAGAAGAGGGGCACATATGCCATTAACTTCCTTATTTTGAGGGATATAAATATCAGAGAGGTGGAAAGTTTTGCCCAAGGACTCAGTTTTCAGTGACAGTGCCAAGACTTGAATATAGATAATAGGGTAAACTTCAACCTTTTTTCTATGGCATTACCCTGTCTTTGAGATAGTACTGTTATAATAAAATGTGACTTTTGACATTAAGGTCTAAGGTAATTATTATAACCTTTTGTTGTAAGAATTTTCAATAGGTCTTGACATTCAAAGTTATGCGTTTTGTTTTGTAAATTAAAGGATTATACCCTATGTCTTAGGTATTTTACTGGGACAAAAAACTGGACATCCACAAGCTAAAGGATGAGAGGTTTATAAATGGTCACAATTATAGAGGTTTCAGTCCACCATTGACTGGTTCCAAGCCAGGCAGCACAGCTGAGGAGACAGAGCCTATCCCAGAAGTTGAGAGAGATCAAGGGAGGAGGGAGGTGTTCCCTCCCAGGCTACAACCTCAGTGATTCACCTCCTCTGTTGATAAGTGTCATACCTCATGGTTCAGGTACCTCCTGGAAGCCCTACTTAGGAGTGCATTGAGGTTCTGGGGTAGCATCACTATATAAATTATAACGTTCTGCCCCTGCACAACATTATTCAAAGAACATTCAGCTCATCTGTAAGAGTTACAAGAGTCCTAATATTTTCAAAGTTTCTGAAAGGCCCCAGTCCAGATTCTCTTCTGAGATTTAAGTGAGACTCATAGATCTAGAACTCCTTTAAGAGTCAAAAAGAAAGTTAAACATGTTCAACCTAAAATGACACAGAATGAACAGTCCCATTTCACAAGGGAGAAGTAATAGAAAGGAATGGAACAAAAGCATGACTGAAATGCAGCAGGCCAAACATAAAATCCTATAGTTCCATGTTCAGCACCCAGGGCAAATGTGAACTCCAGAGGCCCACCACCCCAAAGGCATTGCTTGTTGCTACAGTACACATGTCTTCTCTGCCAGGCTGGTTTTTGTTCACTCCTTCAACTTTCTTCAGATGGTCTGCATTTCTGGATCCTCCAGTTTGCTCGGGGATCCTTTAGTCTTTTATCATCGTTCACAGCTTAACATCCTGTCTTGTCCACTGGCATGCTGCCTGCCCTCCCAGGCTTTCCCCTGAAATCTGGGTTGAAGCCTCCCTGAACTTAAAACTGTTGAGGTCAAAGCCAGGCATGCTGGCACATTCCTGTAATCCCAGCACTTGGGAGGCTGAGGCAGGAGAATTGGTGCTAGTTCCAGACCAGATTGGGTTACAACAGTGAGCTCAAGGCCAGCCTGAACTGCGTAGTGAGACCATGTCTCAAAACAAAACAAAAAACTGTTGAGGTCTTCATTACTATAAAAGTAGCACCACAGGGATGACAACATTTGCTGTAGTTAGAGAAGTAGCCAAGACATGTTGCAACTTGCTAGTGGTTACAAAGTCTTCAGAGTGCCTGGATGATAAGCTGAGTACCAGTTCCCCAGGTAGCCCATCTTGGAGTACACTGGGATTCTCAAAGCAAAGGCTTTCACCTTTGCTTTGAGCAACTTTGAGCCTTTGAAGGTTGATGCCTGCTTATTTCCTCACTTGCCCTTCAGCCACTTTTCCTATTGTCTTGTGTAAAAGTAGTAGGCTTCTTTTTAATGCTAATCTTTTTGAAAAGCCACCAAGCTTTTCTTCTGCTTCAGCTTTTAGTCCCCTACTTTATCTGAGCTTTCTTTCTGTCCAAACTCAAAACTTAAAATTCCCCTGTGCTGTTTGCACTTGATTCTCAATGTAGAGCTACCTAAAAATACCCCGAACACTACCTCTACTGCTTCCAGAATGTTCAGCTCTCTTGACATTTCTTCCTCAACCAGATTGAGTAGTCTACTGCTCTTAATCACATTCTTCCCCAAAGTCTCAGGACAGAGGCAAAAATGAGACTTTCTTTTTTTATTTATTTATTTATTTATTTATTTATTTTTGCCTGGGGAATTACATAGGGCCTACAATGCATCTGCCGGCATTATCCTTCCTCCCAAATGAAACCTCCTAAGCCTGTCTTTTCCGCATACTCTTTTTTTTTTTTTTGTCTTCCCAGTTGTCTCCAGAATCTCCCCTCAAGCTTGACTAAGAGCAACCTAGAACTACTTCTTCAGCTGTAATCTCCAAATCTTTCTAGACTTCTGCAAGTCAGTTCCTAAGGGTTCTGAAACACAGTTTCAAGGGCTTGTGGAAGATGTTTCAATTCATAAAACCCTACGGATATAGGGGAATAAAATTCCCACCTTGAAGATACCTGGGCTGAGTTCATGTTCTCAAAAACCGAAGAATGAATTTTAGGAACAGTGGAAGTTAAGAGCAGAATATATTTGTTAGGAGAGAGAAAGCTTCTGTCTTGAGAGAGAGGGACAGAAGATGAAGCAACTGGGTTGCCCATGAGTCTGTCTTTTCCAGGGATTTTTATAGAGCAAAACTATGAAGTAAGGTGGATCTATAGTGGAAACGTGAGAACTTGCTAGGTAGGCATGAAGTAGCACAAGACTATGGTCAACTAATAAGGTTACAAGTACAATTGCTCAGGTAAAATTGGTTAAATCCAGGATTAAATGGGGAAGGAGTTGCATAGCAAGTGAATATGAATATAGAACAGCAGTTTATCCTGTAGGGGATTGGGTTAGTAATTCTTCCTGGCTTCCTGATTATCAATCCCAGATGCTTATCTTTAGGAAGGTAAGCATTTGTTTGATCTTTTCTCTAGAGGCCTGGCCACCAGCTGGAGTGTCTGTCTCTCCCACAGTTGCAAGGTGGCTTGTCTTCCTGACTGGCTCTTTCCGAGGGCCTAGCCCTGTCTGACTGCCTATAATATTTTTATCTAATTCAACTACCTATATTACTGTAACAAGCCAATACAGGTGAAAATTAGAAAATTTTTGTATATTTTTAATTTTGATGAAGCAATAATTTCTCCTTTTATTGAGATGATTGCTTTAAAATGCATTCATTTTTGTGTCCCTTAGTGACAAAGCTTTTCCTCTATAGTCATTTTAGAAATGTTTGATTACTTATAGGAATTAATTTCAAGAACTGTATTTTATTTTATGGTAATATTTTATTAAGTTTTAAGTTTTTGTGTTAAAAGCAGTTCTTATATCTCTAAACAGAGAGAGTTGATTATATTTATGAGAGCAGTGCTTGAATTATTTTACCCTAATGTTGCTGTGGGAAATGAGGAATGGGACAGGTTTCCAGATTTTATATGATAAATACAGCACTGGATGTTGTACACAGTGGTATGATAAAAACAGCTAAAGTTAATGAAGTTTAAAGGGCAAAATTAATTTCAGAACAAGTGGGTTCATGTGTGTGGAAAGGGAAATAGCAAAGTTGTATAGCTTAGCCGGGCGTGGTGGCTCACGCCTGTAATCCCAGCACTCGGGAGGCTGAGGCAGGAGGATTGGTGCAAGTTCGAGACCAGCCTGGGCTACAAAAGTGAGCTCCAGGCCAGCCTCAACTGCACAACGAGACCCTGTCTCAAAAAGCAAAAAAAAAAAAAAAAAGTTATATAGCTTGTGTCTACATGCCCTGCCAAAGCCTTATAGGGTCATAGGTGGCTGGATCTAGAATGTGATGCAGAGACTTAAGGGTGTCTGATTAGCCCTTTGGTTGATTTGGCATAGTTGTGATTATAAGCAGTGGAAAGCACTGTGTGAGTGCTACTTGTTCTAAGGACATCTAACTTGGATAGAATATAGGAGAGAGGAAGAGGGCTGATGTTATTATATAATATTTACTATCTGCCATGAATTATTTCTTCTTTTTGATATCCTTCTCCCACATCACCTTGCTTTGGAGCCAGCCAATTATAGACAAACTGTGAGCTGAAATAAACTCTTTGTTCTTAACTTTGGGCGCCCCATGTTTTGTCTCAGAAGTGAGAAAACTTAAGACTTTGGTACCATCAGTGGGGTTGTTGCTGTGAGTCCATGACCATGTGGTTTAGGAAACTTTGAAACTGGCTTGCAGGAAGAGTTTGGAAAGGTTTAAAGATGCTGGCTAAAGAAGCAGCTTTGGAATGTCTCAAGCTGTACTTGATGGGAGATTCTAGTTAGAGGTCAAAAGATTAAAATTCTGATAGAGATGCTGCCAGGAAAGGTCAGGCTTAGGAATCTTCTGCTGAGAAGAAAGACTGCATTGGCTGTTGAACCCAGTGTGAGTTATGCCTTAGCAGAAAGTTTGTCTCTGTTTTGTTCCTGCCCAGAGACTTTGCCTGAGACTGAGACTAAGAATGATAGAGTAATCTGCAGAAGAATTTTCAAGATAGTCTAAAGTTGAGACAGGGGCACAGCTACTGTTGAGGGCTGCTAGCCAGATAAGTTAAGAATCAAGAGCAAAGAATGCAGCAGAATGATTTAAAATGTGAATTTGGCAAGAAGGGAAGCTCCAGTATAGCTGTGCACTGCAAAGGTGGAGCAGAGGAGACAATCCTTGCTAAGAAGGAAAAAATCAATAGGAAATATGTTTGAGGATATCACAAGAGACAGCAAGACTCTAGTCTTTGCAGCTTCAAGATTACAAAGGTGAAAAAAGACACTGCTTTGAGAAGAAATCCCAGGAGTACCATGTTCTGGAATGGCTACCACCTACATAGTTTTCCTCAGGATTGGGTTCATAGTGTTCTTTTGCTGTGGTATATTAAAAGTGTTTTACTATTTTTTTTTCAGTTTTATGGTGGTTTGAAGATAAAAGTTTGACATATCTCAGAGGAAACTTTGGACTTGAACTTTTCAGTGATGCTAGAAATGTTAGGTGGTTAGCAACTCTTAGAGGTGGACTAAATGCCTATAATATAAAAGGGTATGCTTGAGACTTTTAGAGACAAGAAGTAGAATGTTATGGCTTGTATCTAGATGTTCCCCAAAGTTTCATGCTGCCACAAGTGAGGCTTATCAGAGGCGGGTGGATCTAGTGTGTGTGATAATAGGTTTTAGGGTTTGTAATTGCTAAATTAGTTCATTGGCTGGTTTGGAATAGTTCTGAATGTACATAGTAGGAACACCCACACTGCGTGTTAGTGCTGCCTACCCTAAGGGCTTCTATCTTGGATAGAATATAAGAGACAGAAAGAGAGTTGCTGTTGTTGCTTGCTGCTGCTTGCTACTTTGCTGCCTTGGTGCCATCTGCCTGCCCTAATTTGCTATGAATTGTTTCTCCTTTGTGTTGTCCCTATGCCATGACACCCAGCCTTGGATCCAGCCAATTATGGGCTGACACCTCTACAAACTGTGAGCTGCAATAAACCTTTCCTCTCCAACTTTGAATTTTGCACTTTTTCTCTCACCAAAAAGAAAAAATAACTAAGATAAGCACAAAAGGAAAGGAAGGTGGAACTGGCATTAAATATATATGACAAGTCTATCATGCGTGTATCCTGTTTTGAAATTTCAGGAATCTTTTGAGATGGGCCTGGCGGTTTTGTTATTTTTATTTCTGTCTCTGGTTAGTAAACCTTAGGACAAACTTGTGTGTGTGTGTGTGTGTGTGTGTGTGTCTGCATTCAGTTTGATACTCGATAGGAAAATAAATAACAAATTGAGTCTGTTATATAAAGCCTTAAAGAATTTAGAGTTTTAAAAAATCATTTTAGTAATAAAATTTGTCGTATCCTGATATATGATGAATATATTGATTTTTAAAAAATCTTTTATTTATTTATTTGGTATAGGGCCTCATTATGCAGTTTGGAATTGTAGTGATCCTCCTGTCTCAGTGTTACCAGGCTGGGATTATAGGGGTGTGTCACCACACCCAGTTTCAGTAGTCAGCATGTCATACCAGGGATTGAACTCAAGTCCTTACATTTACCAGGCAGGTGCTTAGAATGTAAACTATCTCATTAGCCCAACTACATTAATTTTAAATGAATGAAATTATGAGTTTCCCTTGAGTAGTTAATGACTTATGTCCATAAATTTAGAATACTTAATTTATGGGCCATTATAACTAGATGATCTAATCCTTAAAATCTCATACCTTCATATTATTTTTTGATATAGAAAATAATTCTTTTTATTCTAAACTGCCTAGATCAACTCAATAAGTTATTTTCCCGCACCAATGATAATTCTTCAAAGTTTAGAGATGTCAGATAAGTTTGATTTTAAAAAATTAAAAATTCTATTAAGTTTGTTGACACATTTTAGGTATACATAATGATCACATTCATTGTATGGAATTTGTGCCTGTATATGACATGACTTCTTTTTCTTATCGCCCTAACTACCCTTCCTTCTATCTCTGTTCCCCTCCTTATGAGCAAAAGCCTTGTTTCTGGGTTTTTTTCCTTCTTTCTTCATCTTTCCCCTTTCCCTTCTTTTTTTTCCCTCTCACCCCCTTTCTCATTTCCCATATCATTTCAACATTTTCTTCCTGTGTTACACAATTCACTTTGTATTTTGTTCCTTATCTACACTTTTATTTTCTCACACAAGACAAACAATGCAATATTAATGTATATGTCCAATTTATGTCAATTAAGGGTATGGTCTCAAGGTGAGTCCATTTATCTAGAATTGTCTTGTGTTTATCCTTCTTTATGGCAGAGTAGTACTCCATTGCATAAAAAAACCCCACATCTTTATCCATTCATAAGTTAATGAACATTGGGGTTGTTAGATTTAGCTTTTACAAACTATGCCTCTAGTCCCCTATTTAGATGATTGATGCATCTTAATTTTAGTTTAGTGCATGGTGAAAGATATGGATCCAGATTTAATCTAAAGTATGTGGAGAGTCAGTTTCTAGCAGTGATTATTAAAGAGGTACAAGTAGAAAGAGCAAATAAATATATGAAAACATGTTCAACATCATTGGTCATTTGAGAGGTGCAGGTGAAAACAATGTTGGAGTCCATCCCACTCCAGAATGATTTATATCAAGCAATCAACCAATGACCATTGCTGGCAGGACACTAGAGAAAAAAAGAGCCTTTCTTCACTGATAGCAATGTAGACAGGTACTGCATCTATGAAAATCACTGTGAAGATTCCGATAAATAGTAGGATAGAGGTTCTGTTCAATATTTTTCTTGGTGTCTTCCCAAAAGAGTTAAAAGCATTATACCACAGTGATAAGTTTAGTAACACATAATTTTTAAAGTTTAGTAATGTATAATTTAATGTGTATGATGGTTAAATAAACAAAAGAACACTAAACACTTCCCACTCAGCTTTTTATTTTTAAATCAACACTGTTTCATGTTTATCATGCTTTGTGATCACGGATCATGCTAAGTATTATGTCAGTTTAATTGATAATTTTGCAATGAAACCAGAAGGCTTTCACAACAGATGATAACTTACCTATGAAGCTAAAACATTTAAATGTAAAACTTTACAATTTAAATGCTTTATAAATTATTCATTTAACTCTTTTCTATTTTAGAAAATGGAAGCGTTGTCCAAGTTGGAGAACTGTTGCCCTGCAAGATTTGTGGAAGAACATTCTTTCCAGTAGCATTAGTGAGTACACTGATTCTGAGCCTTCCTTTGGAGTAATTGTGTGCTGCTTCAAAATAGCTTTCATGAGAAGCACGTAGAAAAATAATGACTTAAAAAGTACAAGATAGGGCTGGGGGTAGCTCAGCAGTCTAACCACCTGCCTGGCAATGGCAGGGACCTGGATTTGATTCCTGGACCCAAATGCCATGCTAGTCCCACCCTGGATGTGCCAAGCCACCAAAACAGGGTATGGTCACACATGCTTATAATCCTAGCATTGGGCAGGCTGAAACAGCAGGATCACTCTGAGTCGGAGCTGCATAGTGAGACCCTGTACCAAATACATGAAATTATAATAAATAAATAAATAAATAGTGTTAGTATTTTTGTTCAAGAATCTCAGTACCATCTGTGTCATTTTTCAATGGTCTCTTTCAGCGTTTGACTAGTCTTTCAAATTTCCCTATTTAAGTGCTAAATTTTTCTACCAGGATGGAAACATTATACAAATGAAACAAAATATATTTACTACTACATAATGAAGTCTTTACAACTATGGAAGTTATAATCTATTGTCAAGGATTTTAAAGTGCTTCACACAAAGAAAGTGTAGGGATACAAGAAACAAAATTGCTAGAATGCTGGTAACTGCTGAAGCAGGGTGATAAGTAAGTGGAGTTTAGTTTACTCGTATGTGTGTTTGAAACATTTCAAAGAAAAAGATTCTTTCCAATATAAAATTGAATCTCAACTGTAGTAATGCTTTAGTATTTCCAGTTATATAAACAGAAGCCTATTTAAGTTATAAAAATAGGAATTTAGATGACAGCAAAATAAAAATTATGCATATATACCTTAAACATTTTAACTTCATATTTTAAAAAACCATTTTGCTACTTTGATGAGTAGTATTTTTAAAATATAGAATTGATGATTAGAGTTTTGGTACTGTATACCATCTTAACTATTTCCAGTTTGCTTCTTTAAATGAGAGTGATCCAGAGTGTTGCACCTGCTTTAGAAACATCTTTCTCTTCCCTACTTTCAGTGTTCTTTTTCTTTTCAATTCAGAGAATATTCAAACATTGATCTGAATTTTCATGATAAAAATGCCTTTTCCTTTTTTTTTTTTTTAAACTGCCTGGTACTGTTATTTATTATTGTTATTATTATTACTTTTTATATTATGGCCAGCTTAGCTTGCCTTGGGGTGGGGCTGGAACAGCATGTGGTGCTGGGGATTGAATGGTGGTCCCTGCAGTTGCCTAAGCTTTCCTAAGCAAGTGCTTTAGACTGCTGAACCATCTCACCAGCCCACCTTTTCCTTTTTTAATATAGTATTTAATTAAATCGTGCTATTATAAGTCCAGTTGTTATGATCAACAACTGGATGATCATAACATAGTGCCACTTACACTTGACATACATAATTAAATTTATGAGAACAGACATATATAGTTTACAAGAAAGTTGCCTACTTGCTCATTTTTATTACTTGCTTTAGAGATTTTATTATGGTTATGATGATATTCTTGTTTCACAACCAAATCTGAAAACAAGTATATATGACAGTTGATTATTAACGACATACTGAAAACCCAAGTCTCCTTGACATCAGATGAACCAATACTGTAATTTCATTTCTTTACTGATACAGCTTAATGTTCTGAACTCTGAAGTATTCAGAATATTCAGTATTGCAAATACGAAAAAAAAAAAAAAAAAAGAATTTAGTTCACTGTCATCAGTCAGCATGTTTTGTGTGGTAGAAGGAGAACTTCTTTCTGTTGTTCAGTTAAATAGAAGCTAGTTAACCACCTTTCCACTGTATTAGCCTTGATATGAATAAATGAATCAGCAACTATTAAAAAAGAAAGCCTGTGGGAATGGATTATTAGATATCTCAAGATAGGTGAAAAAAGAGTTTTGAATTCAAAAAGCGAAGGGATAATTTTGAAGGAAAGGGTGCAAATCTAACAACTTTGTCCCATTACTTTTTGTTAACTTTATGGTAACCTACTGTTACATCACCTTTAGTAATCCAGATGATTCCTACTGTGTGTACTTTTATAATCATGAAGCTAATGCATTCTTCCCATTATTGACTTTCTTAGCCTTTATTTAGTGAAGATTTCTTCATACTCAAGTAGGTTTGGCTACATTATTTGCCTTTCTCTTTGTAATATAAAAGGTAGAATGGTATGAAATAAGTATTAGCAGTTTTGCATGATATTTCCATATAATTTCTTGTTGTGAGAAAGGTAACATATATTTTAAAATTCCAAACAAGATGCATCTTATTTATTATTTATTTTATCTTTAGGTTTTTTTTTTTTTTTTTTTT